>BGPR01000501.1:0-165711 GCA_013235015.1 Araneus ventricosus | reverse complement strand
AAACACAAAGAAATAAACAAGTCATACTTTTATTACATGCCCTCAATTAAACTTTTCCTGTCGTTTTAAGGCCAATTCTTTATTATCTGTCAAGTTCGCTCTTGCACTTAATTAACAAGTCAATTCTATCTCGTACCTACCATCGGGAAGAACTGTCAATTTTTCATGAAATTCTAAAGCTGCTCGGCAAATGCCTTTTTTTACACATTTTCAATGGGTTCACGAATACCCAAAGACTCAATGTCTCATAATTCTCTAAATTAAGCATTGTTATCATACAAAGAGAGGACTGTCTGCACAGAATCCATAACTGGATAATCATCTTCTTTACCGATAACACTCCATCCCAATTTTGTATGAATTGCAGCTAAGCCAAAATTTAACTGAACATACCTTCCCGAATTTCGCAATTAAATCTGCTCCAATTAAAAGGTCCATCTCATTTTCATTACAAGTGACATCAGATAACTCAATCTTTTTAACTCTTAAATTTTCCAATATTTGTGGATCCTCTATTTTAGGAACAAAGCCACAAATCTTACGCTCAGAAAAGACCTCATAGCAATACCCGAAAGAACCATTTACATCATGAATTTCTACTGCATAAATACCGTGCTCTGTTGGCGGTGTTTTCTCCCCCCTCCCCTAACAGACCATGAATCACCTTTTCATGTCTGAGAGGTCGCAATTTCAAGCAGTTAACAACTGTGTCGCTTACATATGAGCGGGAAGAAGCACTATCCAAAAGTCCCCGAATACGTCTTTTATTTCCCTGATCTACAATTTCTACACAAACAGTCTTCAAATATACTTTATCAGGGAAATTATTATTTGATAAATTGCTTGCCACCTTTGTACTTTCATTAGTTTTGACGGGAAAAATTTCTTCCTTACTTGGACACTTTAAAGTTACATGCTGCCTATTACATTTTAAGCATTTTATCTTAACCTTACATTTCTTATTTACATGTCCGTATCTAATGCATTTGAAACAAAATCTATTTTTATACAATATATGTTTCTTATCATTATAAGACATATTTTGAGCCAAAAGACATTCAGAGCTCCAATGAGGTTTCTTACAAAATACACAGTTTTTCTTACCTGTGGATGTCCCGACATATGAAGAATTGGTACTAACCAACATGGCTGTCGTTGCGGTATCCGTGATGTCTAAAACAGTACTTTTATTTCTTTTAAACGTTCCGCCATTCTTCACAAATCCCTCACGAGCCAGCTTGATCTTTTCCTCGGATTCGACCTCATGACGCAGAAAGGACATTAGCTTCTCGAAAGACCTCTGGCTTGTAGAGTCATCTGCAACTCTTGAAATCCTACTGCGTTCCCAGGCACGTAAAACACTTTCCGGCAGGCAAGATTCCACAAGCGGTTCCAGAAAATCCGCAAACTTCTCCTTAGTACGTCCCAAGCTTTCCAAAGCTCCAAGCTTCGTCTCCAACATGTCGTAAAGGGTAGCCAAATCAGAAGAATTCCTTCCAGCAACGGCATTCTTCATTACAAGAGAAAGAAGATCTCGCACATAAATCTATACCAAAAGATCCTCCCGGCCAAATCTTGCCTTCAGCTGTTGAATCGCCTTTGAATAATTCTCTGTTGTAATTGGAAAATTGGAAATCAACCCTGCAGCTCTGGACTCGGGTACCATGAATTGGTATAAATACTGGAGCTTATCGTTTCCAGTCAAATCATTAGATTCATGAATCTTCGAGAAAATACTCCAAAATGTCAGGAATTCCTTTGGGTCACCCGAAAATTTCTTCAACTCAAACGCGATTATCTATTGAAGAACATTGCACAAGGCCTTTGGAACTCTTCAAGAAAGCTTCAACCTTGATTTTCATATTGGCAAAATAATTATCTCGATAGCTTTCAGGGGCTTCAAAGTCTGCCTTGTATTCAGGATGAGTGGTAGTATCCTTCAGAAGCAATGAAGATATTTCTTTTTGAATCGCTTCTAAACGTGAAAATTTATCATTCAACTGTGAATGTAACGAGCTCAGTTTACCAAGATCCTTGCCATCAGACTCGAGAATCGCCAAGTGCTGCTTCACATCATTTTCTGCAAACGTAAATGCAATTCTCAAAGATTTCCATTGTATCTTCAGGGTCTCCATTGTTTCAAATGAATATTTCGCAAGAACTTACCAGACTAAAAGTGCCAATATCTCGGACGCCATTATGTTGCATCTAATATGACAATACATCTAAAAGACTAAGTAGGTTCTCTGAATCTACCCGATTTTCTCTTTGATGTAGTGTCGCTCAACTAATAAAATCCATCTTGGCAAAACGATACTTTATTAAAATAGCTAAAACATTATATAAAACCAACAAGCAGCATGAACACAGAAACAATAACGACAGCCACCATTACTACATAACTGCATTTATGCATTTCTGATACAACGCCCACAATCCGGGCTCTTAAAGGAAGCTGCCAGAAGACTGCGCATGCTCCAGACTAACCATGTTATGTCGCAGATTTTTACATCCAATATTAATTATTAGAAATGCAGTTTCTGTCAAATCTCAAAGTTTTTTTATCTTTCACCTTAAAATTTCCTATTATCACTTATGAAGTTAAAAATTTATTCCTAGGTTTAATATTTACTCAAAAATGTTATTGAACTTGTTATGCATTACAGTGCTGCCTAATCTTTGAAACGAGATGTTTGGATACGTTTGAAACTGCTTTCTAACAGGAGTGAGTTTCACCTTTGTCTAATTAGTTGCTCTAAAACAAAATCTTAAAGTGTGAGTTTTGAATTAACTTTCCTTGAAATGTAAAACCTTCCCAATACGAACTTGAATTTAAAATTAGGTTGAACAAAATAACATTAAAAGAAATAAGATTAAATAATGAAATGCATTTCCCACATTCTGCTACATTTACAGTAAATTCATACAATTAAAACATTTTCTTAAATAAAGTAACAATTCCTGTTAATTGTACTTTTATTCATTTATGCATTACCGTAAAAATTAATTTTTAACGTGCTATTACCGTGATTTTATCAACATTGTTATAATTAATTCTCTATATTATTATTAAGTACAATCATGAAATTCTTTCGAATATGAGGCTGATAATATCCGAAAAAGAAAATAAAATCGTTGTTAGCATTAACAGTTAATGCAAATTTTTATTTTGGAATTCTGCTTTCACCTGTATTATTTTTAGTTGTATTGTTTATGATATAATTTGAAATTTTAATTTTTATTAGTAATATATTGTTAAGATAAAAAAACATTTTGTCGATATATTACAAAATTGAGTTTCAAATTAATTACTCCAAATTTATCATTTGAATTTAATTAAAATGTGGAGGTACGGCTTTCAGCCGAATAATATACGGAATTATTTTTTTCTTTTGAAATGGTTCTACTAATGGTTCTGTCCAGTCAAAGCCTCTCAATGTCTTCTAAATCCATTTCAATGCGAAATATTTAAAAAATTCAAGAGCTTTAAAAGAAACAAATATTCTTCAAAAACACACTTCTTCTTTTACAAAATATTTTACTAATATTACTTCAAAATCAGCTTAAAGAGGCGCCTTTCATTTAGAAAACAATTCATGAAATGTGAGGAAGAAATGCTAAGGGATGAAACAATCCATTCTTTAACAATGCTTTGGAACATAGTTTACTACCACAAAAGACCTTACTTTATTGTTTCAATATTTGTCTTTTGTTGCTGACACAGCTATCATTTACGCTTAAAGTTGCTTTTTTGTTATAATAGAGCAACTTTAACCATTTAGCATCGAAACTGCTCTCTTCGCCATTAAATAATAAGCATCCCCAGATAGAAATTTTAGTTTGCAGCAAAGCTGCAGAAATCTTGCTCTGCAAAATCTGCAAGCTTGCAACAAATTTGGTATGACAAGAGTGCAAGCTTGAAACAAGCTTGCAGCACGTTAACGTCAGCTTCGAGGTCACCACGCGACGAACTTGCAGCAAGCTTGTCACGTCAAACTCATTGCAAGCTATAGCGAAAACAGAGTACGACCACAACCTTAGAACTCGCGACCTATCGCTTGCTAACCTGACGCTCTAAAACACTGGGCCAGCTAGACTCCGAGAGGAGAAGATAGATTGTGCTAATAGATCGCGCATACGATTTATTTTAAACTCTTTTTCTTGATTTCATTAATTTTTTAAATTTTGTGTTGAGAACATGATTTGAAATCAAAGAGAGGGCGATTTTCGCTAATAACTACGTTTTGCTAGTAGAATAAATTATGAAATTAAGGTTCAAAAGTAATTACTTTTAAAATGGGACAAAATGTAAGTTATTATTTTTCAAAAACATTGACTGTTTTTTAGGTTTAATTTAGTTTATAAACGTTAAAATTTCAACATTAAGAAAAAGACGATATAGTTTTCTTTAAAGTGCGAGTTCTATATTTAGTAAAAAGATGGAACATGTTTCAATTTTTTTTTTTTATAAAAAGTTAGTTTTTCCACAAATTATCATTGATTTCGGTCTAGGAGATGCTATTAAAAATCGGATGTTTTTTAAAAACAGAGACAAAGATTATCTCTTATATTGTGCTATCATCTTTGCAGCAAATTTGTTCTGCAAACATGCTGTGAATTTGTCATGACACCTTCACAGCAAGCTTGCATTGCAAGGAGGGGTGGCGCTAGTTGTCTATTTTTGCCGTGGCGAATTTGTGGCAAACTCGCTTTGCAAGCGAGGGTGGCGATTCTGCATTGTTAGTTTGCAGCAGTTTCGCTTCAAGTTTGAAGCGTGAAATTTGCCATGGCAAGATAATATCAAGTAATAATCAAACTTGCTGCAAACGTACGTGCTATCTGGGTCTGATCGCCCAAAATCTACCAGAGCTGTCATTATATGGTTAAATCCTAATTAACTGTTTTTTATAGCAAAAGGACCAGTTTCATTCAAACTGCTTCAATCAGTTTCTTGTTCCTCCTACTTAAGCACTTTGTTCACGTTTACGCATAATCATTTTCTACTTATGAAACGTTGTTTTCATTGTTAATTTTGAAATCAAATATGTACCTACAAAACTCTTCGAAGAGAAATAAAAGCATATAACTATTCTTGCTATTTTCCTGAAATGAAGAAGATGTAACTAAATATAACCTTTCACTTTAAGCAGAAGAAAATACTGAGAGCAATTTCAAGTATTATAAAATCATCTTCTCAAAAAAGTGGCCTAAATTGTTAATCGAAAATGAATTGACAAAGAAGAAGATGCTTCTAGCACTAGCATATAAAATAAAATAAACAAATTGGAGAGATTTTCTGAATTAAAAGCCTAATGGTATTTGGACTCTTTGAAACTTTATATTTGCTCAAATCAGATAGTTTAACACCATTAACCCTTTATTATTTAAATTTTTCTCGATTACCATTTATATTTGAAATTTCACACCATTTAAAAATGATGTTGATAAGCTTCTGCATCTGTTACGAAGTCACAATCATTGCTTTTGCTGTTAAGATTTATTATCAAAGTAAGGCTGTATTGTGACGTTTCTATCTAGCGGTATTCAACATAAGAAGAAAGAAATGACACGGCTGTCATTAAAACAAATGAAAGAAGTTTTTGTGCATACTTCTGTACATTAAAAATATTTTAAGATTGTAAATAATATGAAACAAAGTAAGTGTTAATAATATGAAACAAAGTAAGTATATAAAATTTATTTTTCTATAATATCATAATAGATTTGGTTAAAAAATGCTTGTGTATGTAGTCTCATGTTTACTTTTTCACATATAAAGTATAAACTAATAAACTATTGTAATCGTTGAATTGAACATTTTGAGATTTTGGTGAATCCCCGCGTTTTAGACCTCCCTAAATAAAAAAAAATTAAAAAGCGATTTTTTTACAATTATAACTGTCTGTTTGTTTGTCAAATCTGTAACACCAAAATGCAACAAACTAATCGGATGAAATTTGGCATGCCATTTTCTGCGGTACACTAAAATTGTAGATTTCTGTCATATTCTGGACAAATTCCATTTACAATAATTTGTTTTTAGATTCATGACCACGATATTTCAAAAGTGCAACGATCTGGATAGATGAAATTCTATATATGGTTTTATCACCAACAGTGGCGTACCAGCAAAAAATGGCGCCCAGAGCAAATACCAAAAATGTGCCCCCTCTATTTTTTTTTTTTTTTTTGAAATGTGATCATTTTTTTCTGAAGCTTTTTGCCTGGGAGCTCAAGCAAACTTTTTGAGATAATGCTATATACATCTTAAATAACTTCAGGATGGTCATTATATACGGACATCTATGTAATATAAAAGCATCATAAGGTTAAAATACAAACTTTATAAAAAGAATTCAGAAGTTTTTAAAGAAATATTGCTGAACTTCCTGAGAAAATTTTATGCATTCTAATTTTAATCACTTAAATAGGGTTAAAATAAGAAATTCAAACAGTTTTTTGTGTGAAACTTTTGATACCTTAGAAATATATGAATAAAAAATATATTCCATTCATCTCGCACTTGAAAAAAAAATATAAAATGTGTAGATATCTCTTAATTCATAAATAATTCCAGCATGAATCAAAATTATAACGTTATTAATTTGTCTATGACGTATAAGATTGCATTTCCTTATTATTTAAGAAAACATTATTTATGTACATGAAAAAGGATTTAAGCTTTATGGTGTCCGTAATGTTATAAATTCACCTTCCAAGCTTCTAACGAAGAAAAAGTGGTTATAATTTCATTAAAGTCAGTTTTTCTATTTTTGCTTTCTCTGTACTAAAAAGAGATATATCACAAGAGTATTTTTCCCCCATTGAAGCTCTGAGGTATGAACGCATCAGCTTTAGTTTACTCATGTTTGCAATCGATGCTGCTATCGTTGAAAGTGTCTGCAAAGCTATTCGGAAAGACGCTTTCATCTCTATAGCTGACATTGAAATGCAAAAAAAAGAAAAAAAAGTGGGGATGGGGCAATCTGACGGCAAAGCTTGTTGAAACACAAATGGTGAAATCAGGCTTCTAAATGCGGAATGTTTCACAGGCAAAGACATCATTCCACACTTAATCGCGTCGATAGATTTAACTCGATATTTTAAGAAAAATAAAACGCTAAAATTGAATTAATTAATATTAATATTAGCAAATTTTAAATTCGGAAAGATTTTTCAAAATACTCGTTTTGTAATTTTATTATTGAAATAAAAGAAAATATATACATTATCGACATGATATTCGAAAGAACTTCATGATTGGACGCGATATCATTTTTTAGAATTATTATTATCATTATAATTATAATAACCTTCAATTTGCTTATTATATATATATATATATATAAAATAAGCATATTATATAATTCATATTTAACTACAAACCCGTAAAAAATTTCATCTTCTCTATTAAAAATAAACTATGCCATATTTTTGAAAATATTCTACATACTTACAGAACTGATAATCAACACTTTCTTCTTCTCCTCAATGATCTATTTAGGGCAAGGATTGTAAAGCTTCATGAGAAAAAGACAGATCAAACCATTTTATATATGACAATTAAATTCAAAAATCCAATAATCGATAAATTTAAATTAAACTCTGCACTTAAAGAAAATTCTAACTTATTCCCAATAAAAAATATTGAAATAAACAAATGCCTTAAATATGACACAACATTCGGAAGAAGGGTCTTCAATTATAATTCTTTCTGTAAACATATAGAAACGAATAGAATCAATGTTCCATGTCATTGCAATGAAGAAAAATATAAAAATTATGTGGACCCTTTTCATAAACACATTCTTACTGGCAACCTTAATTTTATTGAAAACGAAGAATTAAGGACGATAATGAATAAAGGGTACCAAATTTCGTCCTATTTTCAAAATTTCGTTAAAACACATTCTAAAAAGTTTTCTCAATGACCTTGATAATTTTTGCATAAAAGTTGCTCATAAATTTGACACACCTGTGCAGTTTTTCATCGAATGGAAATGGAATATGTATTTCAACTTTAAACACTTCGTAAAAAGCAATTACAGACTAATCAATGCAAGAATTGAAACCTACGAATTCCGTAGTATAAAGGAAAGCATCGAAACTCTGCAACAACATTTCATTATAACCCCTATTGACAAGGCAGCCAGCAACTACGCATTAATTTGCAAGAAATTTTATCTTGAACTATTAGATACGGAACAAAAATCTTCAGAAACCTTTAATCAGTGTAAATCCAATATCATCACTATTAAGAAAAAAATCTCAGCCTTAAACAAAAAAATTGGATGCCACAATGTAAATAACAACCTTCCGTATATTGTCATCTATCCTAAGTTCCATAAACAGCCTATTAAATTTAGATACATTACTTGCGGTACGAACACCTATATGTATAAACCTGGAATAATCTTCTCCAAATATCTCAACATTATCCTCAAGTTTATTGAAGACGAAAATTTTACCTGGATAATTAAAAACAATAATAAAGTTATCGAATTCCTTAAAAATAATAAAATAGATACAATAGAAACCTATGATTTTCAAGACCTCTTCACAAGCATCCCATTAGATAAATTACAAGAAGTCTTAATAAACTATTTCTACGACCTAAAAAACTTACTTAACATCCCAATAACATTGTGGAAAGATCTTACAAATTACTGTATTTACAATAACTTTATTTTCAACGGGGAAAATATCTTTCAGCAAATTAAAGGCATCCCACAAGGGACCAGCTATTCTTCTCTTCTTGCCAATTTATTTCTACACTTTTTTGAACGGAATATCGCTATTAATTCGAATTCAGTCTTTAGATTCATTGATGACCTCATTATTTTTAACCATAAAGATTTCAATACAACTAATAATACTCTGTATCCAAATGAACTTAAATTAATACAAACCAATAGCTATCAAGAACCAGTTATTTTTCTGAATGTTTATTTTGTATATGTTGCTTTTACATTTCTGCTATGTTTGTTTCGTATTTGTTATATATATATATATATATATAGTTAAATATTTCAAATAATAAAAACATGTGTTATATTTTCAATATATACATAAACGAATTAATATCAAAATCAAGTTACCTTATCAATAATCATACAAATTAAATACAAAAGATAGTTTGATTATAGACTATTACTACTATGAAAAAAGACAACCCAGAATTGGAATTCCAACAATCAAATGCCAATCAGTCTTGGGAACTGATATGTGTCACATTAATCTAGATTTGTGGCGCCAACCCTCTGCGAAAGCCAATTGTTGAAAAAACGAAAAAATAGGGGAATAAATCCCCAAAATTTTATTGCCTTATCATAACGAACAATATTTGTATTTAAACTGCTTCGATAGCTACAATTGCTTAGAAGTTATGATCTGAAAAGTTATTTTCCCTCCCTTCCCCTCCTCTCCCCTCTAACTTAAAGTACCTTTTTAACATATGCATGTTACCCCTTGTTGGAAAGCCCTCGTCATTTGAAATCTCTTCAGCCCGCTTTCATTCTCGCAGCTCTAATCCTTATGAGAATAGAGGACGAAATGTTCTTTTCCTTATTATTATTAGTAGAGATGTATATTTATAACACTTTTGCCCAAGTTATTTAGTGAACACGATATCTAGAGTAAGTTTGATTAGATTTTAACCGGCGAGGGATATGTTGTAAGGACGGTGAAAATCTCGTCCGAATTCGTAGATGGGCTAACCAGCTCAAAGGGGGTGGAAATGGTGGGAGACTGAAAATTTCATTTTCCCATAATCCTCTTACGATTGAAGATAGGAAGAAAATTCAAATTAGGCGAATTATTGCCTCATCATAATAAACAACTTTTGTACTGAAACTTTTCGATAGCTACAATTGCTTGAAAGTTATGAGCTAAAAACCCATTTTCAATCCCCTCCTCCAAACTTATCATTTCCCCATAGCTCTATTACGACTAAAGATACAAAAAATTAATTTCAATTAGGCGAATTATCACCTTATAATAACGAACAACTTTTATATTGAAAGTTTTCTGACAGCTAGAATTGCTTAGAAGTTATGAGCTGAAAAGCGATGTTCGATTCCCTCCCCAATTTATCTTTTCCCCATAGCTCCGTTGCGATTGAAGATAGAAAGAAAACTTCAATTAGGGCAATTATCATCTTATCATAACAAACTACTTTTACACTGAAAGTTTTTTGACAACAAGAATTACTTACAAGTTATGAGCTCCCATCAGCCGTATTCACTTCCACTTTTTTATACTGCAAACAAGCTGATATACCTGGCTTTTCTCCGGATGAAAGTGCTTTCAAGTCTAATACTTTTAATGCAAAAATACTATAGTTTAAAAATTATAATACATAAATTCCTTTTCTGATCTGAAACGTTTTTAATTAAAATGAGAATATCAATTAAACCAGACGATTTTTAAAACCAGCCGTTTTCTTCATAAATTATTATTTGTTTATGGACGAGTTTTCTGCTTTCTTTGTTTACATTAAATACCTATACTACGTATATCCGGTGTAATACCAAGTCAATGGAATTTCAAACCGGAAGTCCAACATGCAAGTAGATAAAGTCAAGGTTCTTAATGTAAGTAAACAAACCAGAAAACTCGTCCATAGGTACTTGAAATTTTGTTAATAATTACTAAAGTATAAGAAAGGTTTTAATGATTTTTTTATATAAATAAATTAACTAGTTAATTATTCATTACTTTAAAGCATGAAAATAAGTCAAATCAACAGTTGGTCCTAATATAAATTGTTAATCGTCTACTTTTAAAATTTTCCTTTAGCATTTGTCGAAAATTCTGTTAATGTCTCCTGGCAACAGTTCTTCGTATTATTCTTGTTCTTCAACAATAAAGAATGTTGTTACGAATTCTGTATGCAATTAATTTTGAAAAATATATTAAAATGAGAGAAACAAATTGTATGGAAATGAAATTTTTGTCACTGAAAAGCTAATTTTTAAAAATTTAAACACACGTATTAAATTTGCCATTCACAATGTTTAATAATTTTGATTCTCTTATATGTTAAGAATTTAGTGACTCTCTGTAACGAGGGAGTTCTCTTAATGAGCCCATTCTAGTGTTTAAATGTCATGTGATTTTACCATACAGCAAAGTAATGTTCGAACAATTATATTGTAACCTAGATTAAATAAATTAATTTTTAAATCTAGAGTATCTTCATTCGTGTCAATTGTCAATTTCTTGTTACTGTTTCAGATAGGCTGGCTTAATGTTATCTAGGAGATATTTGAGCTGCTGGAATGTTTATTTCTTTATGACTCCTACCTGTTGAATGATTATGTGTTGGGATATTAAAAAAACTTGACCAATGTACTGACCACTATATCTAGAGTAACCTTTTGAGTAGAATGATAAAACCTTGATATAGTAAAAAATTAAATGTCATGAAAATAGAGTCAGAGAGTAAATGTTGCAATGTGTCGAAACAATAAAGTCATTGGCTATCTCTGTATTGATTAATATGTAATATTTCATTACTTTTGTAACATTAACGTAAAGGAATCTATCTACCTTTGCCTTCCAGCATGCCGAAAGGGATTTTTTACTTTTTTTTGCAGAACAACTGCTCCCGGCTTTTGCGAAATAAAATTTAAAATAAAGCACTATAGTATTTTCGGCATACAGATTATGCAAGTATTCAGTACTGAAAACAATGTAAAGATATCAAAATAATAGAGTCAACTTACATTTTTCAAGGCTGCTGGAATGCTTTTGCAATATGTCAAAATAATTGAGATATTTTCCCCTTCTTTACTCTCTGCTGATTGAAAATAAAAATGGCACTTTTTTGCTAATCATTTGACACGAACTTCCAAAGAAAGCTATATCGAATCGATATGAATACGGCATACTGTGGGAAACCTTGGATACTTAATCGATTCCTGTCTTGCCTTATCTCCCATCCCCCGCGACACAAATTTGCCTTCCTTTTAAATGGACATCCCCTTTCCTAGAAGAGGCACGTTTGTCGCAGCTTGAGTAGTTTCCGGTTATAAATAAGACTATCCTTTAGGTTTTCCCACACTCCGGTGAAAGCGTTTCAATTTTGAAGTATCTTGGGAATTAGAACTTAAAAAGGCGTACATTGCTTTTAAATACCACTAACTGATTCCTTAATTTTGCGCCCCAGGCAATTGCGCCCAGGGCACGTGTCCTACCTGCCCCACCCTAGTTACGCCACTGATCACCAGGTTTGTATGTCAGTGTCTAATTTTGGACCAAATCCATATAGCTGTTCACCAATCTGTCTAATCCAGCATATATAAACGCTTAACTCAAAAATCCAACAAATTATACAGGTATGTTTAAGTATAAAATATTTTCACCAAAATTATAGATCTGCGTCTTATTTAGGATAAAGACAATCTAAGCTTATTTGACGGTTATATGTGTGTGAAACGCATAAATAGGTAGATAAATGAAAATTAGTATGTGTTTTTGGCGTGGAAATTGTAGATATTATCAAATTTTAGAGTCAGTTGATCAAATGAAAGAGGTCCCAGACTCGATTCTCCTCACCATTATATGAAGCTAAATCAAAACGCCATGTTGTGTAAGTATACAAGAAAGTCCATGAGAAAACACTCCAAATAGTTACCAATTAAGGGGAAATTAGAGGATTTGCTTAAAGATTATCCTCTCTTAAATATCAGTAACTGAATGGGAAGAGAACTGATAAAGATTTTCGTCAATCAATCTAACAGCGCCCTATCCAGAGTCCCAAAGGAATACTGATTAATCCATTAAATGCACATAAGGGCCACGTTTGTATTTCAAATTTCATACGACCAATAGTGTTTAACACAATATTTATTTATTGAATTATACAGTAATTAATGTGGTAAATGCTATTGATCGCATATACCTAAACGAATGCCTCCACAATCACGTGATTTCAAGAGTCAGTTCACTTCACATCAGGTATACTTTAAAAATATAATTTTCTGTATCATTTGATGTATCATTTTCAAGTTTTCTGTGGCATCATACCTTTTCACTCCTGATGGAAAGGGTTCCAAAATTAAATTCAATTAGAATATTTCACACACATCACACAAGCATAAGGAACTTAATCTTCAGTTTTCACTTACATTTCATGTGGTTCATGTAATAAATAATTAGTAACTTTTTTTCTTATTTGAGAATGGCTAATTTTCTAAAAATTTCTTAATTCCATATTCAAACTCTCAATTTATTACTTTTGGTAACGATAAATATTTTGAAGTTTATATTGCGGATATTTTTCAAAAGTTCCTAAGAAAATCTTCTATGAGCAAGAAGAATATTCAAACAAAGCAGAATATTTCAAACAAAGAGCAATCGATGCTTTGAGTAAGAGTTTTATATACTATAAAAAATAGTGATGGCCACCTAGATATAAATGAAATTCCAAATATTTTTGTTTGCAAAAGAAACTTTTCGTGCACATTTTACTGATGATATTCATATTTTCTGTCACTTTCAAGATAAGAATTTCAAGACAGGTAAAATTCTTTTTCGTGCAACAACCAGTTCTGAAGATATTAATGAAAATCTTCTTGGAAATCCCAAAATTCCTTTAATTTTCACTTTTTAAAATATCCAGAAATTAGCTCCTAAGTTTATATGCCACAATCAAATGCATTTTTGCTAGGTTAGTAACTTTAGGTCCTACTATTTATTTTGATGAGCACCGACATACCTACAGACACATACGCACCTTCTTTAATTATTTTTGCAGATGAAAGGAAACCTATCCAACACGTGAAAGTCCCAGCGTCACGATTAAAACTGCAACGCCAATTCCTCTCTTCTGCAATAAAGTTAAAAACCCATGAAAACAAAGATAAAACTATTTCTCTCACCATTCGTGTTAATCCATTCTTAAGGAAATCGTTTTATTCCTGAACCTAATTGCGTTCCAGATGATATCAACCACGCTTTCTTCGCTGCATTGGCAATCTCGGTTCCGCAGCAACAAAACGACCATTTCCTATTGGTTAATTACCTCCCAGAACAGAACAAAAACACGAAATTTAACGAACACCGGTCTTATCTGTGGAAGCAGCGGGCCTTAAGCAAACACTGGCGCTTGCTCATTAGAGGGAAAGCGATAAAATTGCGTCGAAGCCCTTGTTCCTCTGGTGGGGAAAGTTATTGAAGCGGTGACACTTGCATGGCAAGACGATCTTTTCTTTTAAATTCGCTTGTTTGGCAAACAAGGAAGAGGTTTGTTGTTCGACCGAGGATACAGACTGTTTTTTGTTGTTGTTGTTGTGTAAAATATTTAAAGCGCATGCAGAGTTGGAGAGTAGTATAATTTTACGAGCAAATGGAGGCAGATCGGGAAATGACTCAATCAGTTTAAGTTTTGATTAGTCTTGATCAAAACTTATACAAGTAATTTTAATTTTTTTGGGAAATCAGCAATTTGTAAAGTAATAAACGTTTAAACATTTTCTTTTATAAAAGAAAAAGGAGCAACATTTTTTAGTGTCTTAATGTTTCCTTTTAATTTGTAGACAAACAAATGAGCAGAAAGAATAACAACATACCACGGGACGGTGCTGAGTATTTCTGGTGACGTGTTACGTTAGGCTGTCGAGAAGGCTATGTACAGGATGCACTATGTGCTTCACAAGAAGGATAGTCACATTGAGCGGGGTCTATGCCCTCGCCGGGGAAGGGCTTTTATTGAATAAAGTGATATGGTGCACTGAAATATCATCGCTGGTACCATTCATTTGCTGTAATAAAAAGGTGTTACACTCAGATTTCTTCGTTGTTATTTATTTGCCTATTCTCGATTGTGCAGACTACAATAGCGCCACATATTCCCCTCTAGGCAACTGTCGGAGCAAATTTTTTTCACGGAATCTTCTCTTTCTCATGTCGTCATTAGTCCCCCTCCCAAATTTAGAAGCATTTCATTTGCAAGATCGAGCTACAGATGAGTCTGAGTAGTGTCAGTTTGAAAAAACACCCTGTATTTTATAAGAGGTTTGTTGTTACTAATATTGTCTTCCGGTTTCAAAATACGCGCTCACGCACATAGAAGAGACAAGGCCTGGATCATCTATTCAAATGTTAGACGTGTCAAGGCAGTAGGCTGTTATTAAGCTGAGGATCACAACTTCATTGTAGAAACAATAGTTGTGAGCTTTTTTATCGGTACTTTCCCTAAAGCCGATGCACAAACATTACCAGCAGATATTTTTTTTCCTCCGAGTAGGGACGAGCGCAGCAGTTGTACCCCTAATTCATTGCAATTGCCTTCCTCTCTTCTAATTAATCTGTAAGATTTCTATTCGCACGGTAGCTGGTTATTCCTCTGTTCAATTAACACGGCCAACCAGTTCCGTTGCTGTCATGGCATCAGGCACGGGGATATGGGGCGGCGTTCTGTCCAACTAACCCACCGGGGGGAAACTTTTATGCAGAAAAGACTAAATCGGACGAAGCACTTTCTTGATTCGCCAACATGACCCGCGTTTAAATGGATATTTAAGATTTCGGTTTGCCCATAATCATAACTTTACTAGTTTATCAAGGTTTATTTAACACATTATTAATTGATTCGTTTCTTCGAAATATATTCTAAACTAGGAATGGTGAATCAACATTATGATGAAATTATAAGCCATAGATATTTGGGTTTTCTTTTTAAATTTAGCAACGAGAAAAGTAAAGCTTATTTAGTTAACATAATATCAGAGATGAAATGTAAGAAACTTCCTTCAAAATAACAGTACTAAACTCAATAAAAGTGCTTTTTTCTTAAACATTTAATTCAGATGAGATTTATAAAAGATTTTGTTTTTCATCATTTATGATAAAGAACATATGTTGAAAAAGAATGAATGAATATATAAAGAATGACATGTTGTTGAATTTAAAATAATATTTCAACATTCATTTTATTTTTTAAAATTTGTTTCTTAGAATAAAAGGTACCGATTTACGAGGTCGCTTTTAATACATTTTATTCATTAATACAAGCTTAAAGAAGTTCTAAACTAGCACACTTTAGCGTCGGTGATAATTTTTCAATTTCTTAATCATTTTTTTTTCTCTTTTTCTTTGCCTCTTAAAAGAGACTAAAAGTCATTAAATTTTTTCAGTTAGAGCCCTTCCATAATTTATTTAGTTTACTTTAAACACTAATAGATGCACAACTTCTCCTTCGCCGTCAATTCATTTTCGATAAACACTTTAATGGACTCTGTGAAGGCTACTTTTTTGAAAAGATGTTTTTATTTCTTTTGAATATGTTTGATGTTTTGGTACAGAGAAAAGTGAGAAGTTATTTTTAGTCTTACCCGAATGGAAGTTTAATTTATACAGCGAGATAACGAACGTAGTTCGTTATATTTTTTATATGTCTTTTAGAAAAATTGTAAATATACATTTGTATACATTTGTATTATCAAGATGAAAAGAATAAAGTTACACAAGAAACACCTTTCATGGTGCAAAAAAATAAATAAAGAACATCAATAAAATGTAAAACAAAGAAATATTTGAAACGTCTGTTTAACACTATCCCCGCGGCGGACGTCTCGTCTTCCAATATTATTCGTTGTGCGCTAGGGACGAGACAACTCGTCCTCAACACAACCTTTTTCTATATTGTTGCAGCGTGTCCAGGGACCTATTTATTAACTTTTCACTGCATCCCAGTCCATATAATTATTTTTTTTCGCAAAATTATTTATATACCAATTATTTTATATACCAAAGTCGGCGGAAAGCAACCTCAGATCTGGTTTGGAAAGGAAATAATACGTTCACTAATGAGTTCTAGTGAACGCAAGGATACACCAGTTCCTAGAAATTATTTCACCCACCATAAATGTTCTGATGTATCGAGAATGGAAGGACACAATACCCGCAACATCAAATAAAGCTACGCCAACACGGAAGTGTGTCGTCTGCAATTCCCACCAAATTCGACGAGAAACAAGGTATCTGTCCAAAACATGCACATCAAAACCTGCATTATGTGTAGTGCCTTGTTTTGAAAACTATCAGATAAATTCTAAACTTAGGCAAGATTTACGATTTTTATTTTATTATTTTTTATGTTTTAAAATCATTATAGGGAATATTATTTAGTATTGTTGTAGGAAGAGATAGACATGTAAGGGTATTTAATTAAAATAAAATTTTAAAAAAGTTTTAAAGGAATTTACGTTCTGTTTTAACTTTTGCGCTGGAGGGGGACTCTTAGCGGGGGGGGGGGTGAGGACGAAGGCGCCATTTCATGATGAATGTGTGTTAGAACTCATACCTCCGATCACATACGCTTGGAACAGGGACGAGGGGGGTGGTGATATATATATAAAAGAGACAAAACATAATAGAAAAACAATAAAATAAATAACAAACATTCATATCAAATTCGAAAGGATATGAAAAAAACGAATTGAAAATAAATCCGAGTAAAGACAAAAATGCGAATAGTAACAGATGGAAAAATATATAAATATATCACATACACAATGAATGCGCTAAAAGCTGCAAGTTCAAAAGCGCTGTGGTAGATAGAGTATAAATCGAAAAATGAAAGAGTATAAAATGTGAAATGAAAAAAACGCAATAAAAGCACAATAACGTTTCTTCAGGGGATGAAATTATTGTGAATTGCTAAATATAAAAGTTTGACATTTTCTTGCAATCAGTTATGCCGCAAGGCCTAAAACACTGATTTTCATCCCTAATGCCAAACCAACCAGAAAAAAACAGAGAGAGGAGTTTTGAATAATTAAAACAGAATTACGATGTGATAACATTAGAGAAAAGTACGAAAAAATATTTTACGTACCAGAAGGACGGATGTTGACGTGGCAGTGTAAGCGGAGGGTCACGCTACAGATTGGCGTTGAAGGGGTGTGAACAGGGTGTCAAGTGTCAGTTTTCGCGCTTAACTTTGGCTGTTGCCAGGGGAGTGTAGTATGTTGTGAACGATGAAGATTAAATGGATGAGCGAAAACGATAGATAGATAGCGTAGAGAAATAGTGGAAGAAATCAGTAAAAATGAGAGACCAGTGAAAAATGTTTAAAAGATGCGTTTTCGAGGTAAAATATCAGACATTACCGACTTGAGTGACCCTACCACGAAGATTAAACTTCGCGTCGGCAGCTCTCTGATAAGCAATCCTTTACTTACATCTTAAATCCATTAATCAGAGGTTCGTAAAGTGAGGGGGGAATTTTATTAATGTTGAGGCTATTTCTAAAGTGCATGATTTGCTTTTTGGCAGAATTAGTGTTATTGCAAATTTTGTTGATTATTATAAGTTGATTGATAATTGTGTTTTTGTAGATTTTATATGAGATATTAGAGTTCCAAAAAATAAATTTATTGACGTTAAATTTGAATTCGTTTCTTTTGTCGTGAATGTCAATTTTTAAGTCGTTTTTGTGGTCTAAGCATAAATCAAGAAAAATTGCTGGGGACTGATTGTTGCTGGTTTTAATTAGTTTGAGTTCTTCTGGGTAGATGGTATTGCAAATAGAGCTGAAGTCTTGAAAATTAAAAATTATAATATCGTCAATAAATCGGAAGGCAGAGTGGAGGTTTAAGATGAAATTTCTTTCGAAGAAATGAAGAAAGAGGTTGGCTAGTAAAGATGAGAAGTTTGTTCCTTGTGGGATGCCTTTTATTTGTTGGAAAATATTTTCTCCGTTAAAGATAAAGTTATTGAATATGCAGTAGTTGATGAGGTCTTCCCAGAAAGTTACTGGAATTTTAAGGAGATTTTTAAGATCATAGAAGTAGTTCATTAGTACATCTTGTAATTTATTTATTGGAATACTTGTGAAAAGATCTTGAAAGTCGTAGATTTCTATTGTATCAATTTTGTTATTATTAAGGAATTCAATTACTTTGTTATTGTTTTTTATAATCCATGTGAAATTTTCTTGTTCAATATGATTTAGGATGGTATTAAGATGTTTTGAAAAAATGGTTCCAGGTTTGTTCATGTAGGTGTTAGTGCCGCAGGTGATATATCTGAATTTAATTGGCTGTTTATGAAATTTTGGATATATAACAATATATGGTAGATTATTATTTGCATTATGGCATTTAATCTTTTTGTTAAGAGCTGAAATTTTTTTCTTAATGGTGATAATATTTGATTTATTGAGTTTGTAAGTTTCTGATGATTTTAATTCTTTATCTAAAATTTCGAGATAAAATTTTTTGCAGAAAATTGCAAAGTTGCCGGCCGCTTTTTATATTTAGCAATTCACAATAATTTCATCCCCTGAAGAAACGTTATTGTGCTTTTATTGCGTTTTTTTAATTTCACATTTTATACTCTTTCATTTTTCGATTTATACTCTCTCTCTCTATATATATATATGTTGTCTAATATACAAGCGTGCTCGTACTCAGGAGTATAATACATTTTCTATTAACTTTATGTTTAATTGAAAATTGAAAGATTGTATTGCGTACAAGATTTATTGTTATAACATATACATTCAAAGAGCTTAGAAAGTAGTGAGAAAACAGGGCAAAAAATTAATAATATACGAATGAAGCCCTTTTCATGAATGATAATGAATACAAAAAAATTCTATCATGATAAATTTATTTTTTATGAAAAATAATAGATCTTATAGAGTCGTTCTTTAAAGCAAACTTTGGTCTACAGCTTTATTTTAGGGAACTTTAATTGAGACCACTTGTTTATATCGCGAATGCCAATCATATCTCATTATGTCTTTTAAACAAAAGAGAAGCATTAACTAAGCCAAATGTCCATCACCAATGTTCGTTTCAATGCGGTGGAAAACCATCTTCAATACACTAAGTTATTTTTCACAAGGTTCTGAAGATAAAGTTTGTGTTAGAATGAGACGAATAATTTGAAAGTTGAAGGCAGAATAGTCCGTAATTTAAATGCTACTTATGAAATATCTACAAAATTCAAGCAGTTTTCAACTGAATTTAGGAGCATTTGTAGAAGCAGCAAGTAGATATTCTTATTTTTCTGAAAAAAATTCTGAATGAAATTCTCCCATCGATTCATTTGACTAATTTGAAATTTCAAAAAAGTTTTTGAAAGGATTCAAACACCGAAGCAGTGGCGAATCCAGGGGGGGAGTGCTATGGGGCTGCTGCCTCCCCCAGAGCTAAACCAAAATTCTTGATTTTTTTCAAATTACTACACTTGTTTGCTCTGAATATCTTTTTTGTTTAAATAAAGTGTGGCAACATTACATCCTGTGTAAATAATCAAATAATATTGGGGGACCAAAATGTTAAAAATTCTAATATGTTGGGGGAACAAATATTAAGGGCATTAAATATATTGGAAGAGGTAGCTAGGATATTTATAAAAACATTGAAGCAAGGTAGATGCCCAGAAATAAAATTTAAATTATAATATATATCGAACAATTAATTAATTCTGGGTATTAAATTAAATAACAATAATAAAAAAAGCAATTCTAGCAATACTGATATATCACCTACCTTTGCTGACCTGAAAACCCTAGCTACATAATTAAAAGTCAATTCGCATATAGTGGTAGTACAATGCTAAAAAATAATTAAACAAAAACAATTTTATTAAAATTTAAATAATTTTTTATTTAACAATTATTAATATTGAAATTAATTACTGCCACAAAAATTAGATATATGCATAAAAATTGATGCACAGGAATGAACATTTATCAAACAAAACAAAAATAAAAATTGTAGCTACACATTAGCACTGCAGGCCTAAGAATTATATTTCAGAACACAAAGTAAAAAAAAACAACCTAAATTTGATAGAGATGTAATGATCATTATTAACAAACACTTCTTGAATTGATGAATACTATTACATAAGTGAATTTTCTTTATATTCACTTAACAATGATATTTTGAAGTATGCAACTTGCACATTTTCGCATTTTCTTCGGCCATTTTTTTAGACTTGTATCATTCATTCAAAAATCGGAAAAGCTGAAGATGGGAAAAAAAAAACGTTGAGCAGGAATAGACGTTTAAAAGATGATCACGATCTCTGTGATTAAGAGTACACATTATTACGATGAAGAATAAAAATGCTGAAGGTATTACTCATATTGCAGATCTTGTAAAAGGTGATAATCATTTATAACTCTGTAACATTGATGAAAATCAGCGTTCATGCCACCATGTAGCAGAGATCATTTTAAAATGAAGAAGAAAGAAATGCTTTCTTTCACACACAGCACCTTAATTCACAGATTGCTCCGGCATAAAGAAGAAATGCTTTCTTTCACACACAGCACCTTAATTCACAGATTGTTCCGGCATAGTGTTGTAGAAAAAAACTTCATCTCGTCTTTCAGACCATACATCACTGTGGTTTTTTAAACTGCATCTTTTTAGGAATACCAATGAAGAATAAAAAGAATCTTCAGCTTCAGACTCAAGAATACAAAAAATATTAACGGAAAAATTAAAGCAGAGGCAAGACAAGACAGGACCCCAGGCCCAACCGGCCCTGGGGGCCCGCAGCTGGAACAACACCAACCACTCGCTTACCCCATCACACAAAGAATTCAAAAAGTAACGGAAAACGATTCCAGATACAGACGCCCAAGACCTCATAGCGCCAAAAACCTACGCGAGCCAAGATGGCGAAGAAATAATCCCGTAACAAAATTTGAATTTAAAAATTAATAAAGTTGAAACCTTATGGAAACAACAACAAAAGTTAAGACAAATAATAATTAAATCGAAAACAAAGCAAATAATTAAGTAAAATTTAGAAATTAAATGAAACGGCTAAAATTAACGTTTGAATTTCAAAATTTTCCAAAGTTGCCACAAGAAAAGAAAGAAACTTAAGTGGCGAAGAATTAAATTAATTAAAAATACTGACAAGGCCGAAAAAATGATGTTGATGCAATATTTGTAATCTAACATCCTGGCTTGAGGATTCGGAAAATTTTCCCGCTTTTGAAGTCATTCCACTAGACTTGTAGCATTACCACGGTCGAAACCATTTTTTGGCTAGTAAATTTATTTTGTTTTATTGAATTATCGAAAGTATTGTAGTGTCCTTTGTGATTCTTATTGTCAGTTGAGTAAAGTAAAAGTTTTCTGACTTACATAAGCCATGAGATACGACGCTGCAAAATTTTTATGTTCTCAGCCCCTTCGAAACCAAAATCCTGGATTTGCCACTGCACCGAAGATCTAGAATAAATTTGTTCGTGAATCATAGTTAAGTATTCTAATTATTCTATCATTATTTGGTGAAACATTTATATATGCATTTTATCTCAATGCATTCAGTGTACAGAGGGGTAATAAAGTTTTAATGAGAGTATCATTACGTATAATATTTCCATAGCGCACGAAAAATTTTAGAACACTTTACTTAATACAGTTCAGTTAAAAATAGATTTTACGAATTAACATGAACTTTCCTGTGCTTATTTGAAAGCGTAGTAATTATTGAGATAGTTATTTACAAACTAATCATCATTCGAGAAAGTTACTTTGCTGTTATTCAGAAAAATTTCTCGTGGAAAAAGAAAACTAATAAAACAATTTAAAAACTAAATCGAAAGTGACTGGTGCAATTACTATGTTTTTAAGTGACCTCCAATCAAGTGTGAAACTTCCTTCAGTTCAATTCTTTTGTGTTTATCTGAGTGTGTTTTCTGCTTTATCTCAGAACAGATAAAGCAGATTGACGGAGTTTTTGTTGATAGTACGGGCAAGACAATCAAACTCGCCGTTAGCGGGTCGCATGCGGCCCAGTATGTAACAAATCTTTAAAGTTCAATTTCGCTGCTTAATTTTTTAAACTTATACAGAATTATTAATGACGAACCGCAATATTCGCCAATGACTGATTTTTAGTCATGTTACATCGACCCATCATTTCCCCACCAATAACAGCGTATATTTTGGGAGCCTATAATAAAATAATAGCACGCCATCAGCATTATACTGATACTGCGAAATGAAACGAATTTTTATAAAAACGGATATAGAATCAGTACATAACCATATGCAAATGGGGGTAATCGAGATCCAGTGCTACTCAAACTTGAATTTTACAAATATTTGCCAACCAGGTTTGAAAACACACAGAAACTGGTATATAAAATTATTTCCATGTTCGGCAATTTTTATCTGTGCGAGAAATTATTTTTACTTATTAAATGAAAAAGACTCCTGTCAAATCAAGAATTGCTGACATTCACCTTGGATCAGTTTTGGAATTAATCACCGTGGACAAGATATTCCCCGAAGAAGGAAATATGGTGGTAGAGAAGAGATGCCAAGTATCAGGAAGAAATTATTAAATTTACCGTTGTACTTGTCCTTTTTTATACTGTGTTTTTGAAATAGATCAACCTTTTCATAAGTTTTCTTTATTTTTTTGAGACCGACATAAACTTTAACTTTGTTTATTTGGACCGTGCTAGCATTTGAGTTTGAAATGTCCACTCAACCGGTACGGGTGCTGTAATGGTATCAGGGGGCGGCGTTCTGTCGTACTGTTTCTGGTGTATATTTCTAGCTTCAATATTAATGGCGTAAATGGATTTATTACATCAAACTCAAGAAATCTGGATGTTGATTAAAATTCTGCTTGTGGGCAATAAGAATTTGTTTTTATTTCTCTTTATGACAGATTTTTTAATCTTTTGAACCCCATCCGTGATACTACCTCTGTGAATTCGATTACCATAACCTTAGGGATTCAGATAAATTGGATTTTGTTATACGTCTCCTTTGAAGTGAACTGGATAATTATTCGTAAACTTTTTACAATAACTGGATTTTGGCAAATAAAAAATTTAATTCCATCTTGATTTTCCCTTTTGTTTTAGACTTTGATATCCAATTCGACGAAGAAGATTCGAAGAAGATTTGTCACTTTGAAGTGCAACTTAACCATCTCTAAGCCAAATTATACATAATGATAATTTGTTGAAAAATATGCAAACAATCCAGATTATAGTCGAAAATTACCAGATTTTAAGCGAGCTCTTAATGGAGAACGAAAATAGATTTGATATCTATGGGCTTTTTTTCAAATTTCACCTGATATTTTGTATATGTTGGTATAAAATTTCATTTTCTTCCTTTTATAAATTCAATGAAAGAATATCCTGCAAAGAGAATTTTTTTCCTTCGATCATAGTTCAACCGCAGTCCAACAAACATTGATGCTACTGAACCGTAGGGCAGTAAGTTTCATTTTTCAGAATCACTTTCGGTAAGAAGCGAAGTTACGGTTAAGGTTTCCAAGACTGAAAGAAAAAAAATGTAATGCTTATGGCATGGAATGGCCGTTATAGTTCCCGATTTGCTCGAGATCGGCCCGAGTTCGTCACGGGTGACGTACCACGTTTTTCCCATAAGAGGAAATTATCCTTCAGTTCATTTTCTTCTCTTTTTAGGTTTAAAGACAGTGCCGCATTTTATACTGTCGCCGATAGTGATAAAGATTCTTTTTGGCTATGTTTTGGTGGTCCTTGATATTCTCATTTTTAATTTTTCTTCAATGTTCTTTGAAGAACATATATCTTCATGTAGAGACGATATATTTGGGTAAAGACTGTAAATTTAAATTACAAGTGATTCAATATAAAATTGAGGAATAAAAGATAAAACATATGTTCGTTTTATTCGAGCAGAGCATTTGCTTTCCGTTATACGCACACCATGCATTTTCTGGCTCCTGACGCTTCTGCCCGCCAAGAATACAGCGGGAGTCAACTATTGTCAAGAAGGAAGTCGAGCCAAGCTGGTGATTCAGCGCCCCAAGAAAATTCGTCAAGACAGAAAAAAGTTGCCAAGTGATATAACGCTCTCTGGCTCACCCAAGCCCGTCTACTTCATTTCTAACGAATGTCTTTTGAATAATTTCATCCAAAGCTTGATTATATTGAAGAAATATTGTGAACTCTACGTGTTAAACACATTTTTTTCTAGAAAACATTTTACACCAGAACGAATATACTTGTAGGGTATGCCTTTAGTTATGCCTAACATGAAGCAGGTTACCAGGTTTTTTTGTAAACAAACCGATTATTGACATCGGCAAAAGAGAAATTGACCTCTTTTCTTTGCCACGTACCTTTACGTTTTTTATATATAGATGATTTTTTTCTTTCGCTTTTAGGTTGTTCAGTTCTCTATTAAGTTTGTGTGGACTCTACTTCGTTTCTCACTTCATTTATGTAAAGCATTCTTTTGCTTATTTTAAGTTCAATATATTTATTACCGAAATGAATTACTCAAACAGGAAGAAAATTCAATAATCTTTATTCTTTTCTAATTAGTATAAATTCTTCCTGAGAAAAGAACACGACTAGTTACTCAAAATTTAAAATTTATTTTTTTAAAAAAAATCAATTTTAGTCGTTATATTAAACGCCTGACTATTAGATTTTTAAACTTCCTTGCGTACGAAATTATTTTATTGAAGATTTGACAAAACTACTTGCACATGCCGCAGTTTAACTCGGGAGAGTTATTTTAATATTATAAATATTAGTCGGAAACCAAGTTACTCCCTCCGCGACATAGCGTCCGAGGTCATTTGAAGAACGATTGCCGCAACACCTCGGATACTGAGGTCAGTCCAAACAGCCAAGGCCCGCCCCTTCCCAAAGGAGGTACATGCTACCACTGGTGGGATGCAACTCCACACCAACTATTACTATACCCCAGGGGAAGTGAGAAAGTGTTTACTAATCCGGCGGCTTCTCATCCGTGAACTCGCGGTGCCCCCGGGGGCGAAACCAAATGATAAAGAAACACGTAATGCGAATAGAATGCAAATTAATAGATAAAACAGAGTAAAAATACCAAGCGAAAAAATTACTATAGAATCTGGCAATGTGCTATATACTTAATAAACATACAGATTTCGTGATGATTTTCTAAACAATCAGTGAATTTCTTTGGTAGAGCAATTTCTATGAGGAAAGGGGCGCCAATCGAAAATTATTTACTACTTTGAATTTTACGAAACTTTTCCGAGTGTATTTTCAGAAATCTTGTCACGAAATCCATTCTCATTTTGCAACAGAGGAATGGATGCTGAAACGCCGAATCCTTAATCCTTAATCCTTAATAATATAATAAATTCGAAAGTGTGTCTGTCTGTCTGTCTGTTTGTCTGTCTTTCTGTCTGTCTGTTTGTTAAGCTTTCACGACCAAACCGCAAAACCGATTTGGATGAAAATTGGCAGAGTTGTAGCTTGACACCCAAGAACGGACATAGGCTAGGTGAAATCACGTTAAATTAATTATTTTTGACTACAGATTAAAAATAGTTAACAAAGAAAGTCCATTGACTCCGTGATTCGCGATGAAGATTTTTATTTTTCCAATAAACTGTCACGTCACGCTTCAGGAATGCGAAAACATGTGAAATAAATTATTTTTAAAATCAACTATCACGTAATCCTTTTTTCCGCTGTAACTTCGGAACAAATAGCCCGATAAAAATTATTTTTATACCATCTTAAAGGTAAATATTGTACCTTTTCAATGATATTAATTTTATTTCTTTGACATTTTTCCTTCAATTTGTATTCATTTTTTAAAGTTTAATAATTTTTTGCGTGCAGACGATTTTGAAATAACGCAAATTTATACCTACTTTACTGCTAGGAAACAGTTAGACTTTCAACCAATTTATCTTTATTTCTGAAAATTTTGCTTACGTTTATAAATATCTATAAAACAAGGCAGAAATTACATGTATCTGTCTGTCTGTCGGTCGATTGGTCGGTCACAAGAACTCCTCCTAAACGGTGAACGTTAGCGTCATGAAATTTACACACAAGGTGCTATTTTCAACTTTCAGAGTTAATTAGTTCTTAAGATATTTAATTAAATAACGAACATTAGCCGCTTTTAAGCCTATTGCTTAGACGTTTTTTGCCAATAATTTCTGAAATCTTTATTAGACAACAATTATTTTTATGCCATTTTAAAGACCAGAAAGTGATCTTTTTAATGCTATTAATTACATTACGATGATATGCTTTCTCTGATTGTTATTAAGGTTTAAAAATATTTTTGTAACGTAATTTCTAACATGTCTTTTTATTCTTATAGAAATAAATTCAAGCCAAATTACTGTTTCGCGCCCGGGCTTTTACCAGTGTTAAAGTTAATATAAGAAAATATTGCTTTCTTTGACCATTAACAGCAAAGGAGACTTTACACTTCCGGTTTCCTTTTGTCGTAGCAGTTGCAGCTTTTAATGCGGTTACACAGTGATTCAATGACGTTAGTGAATTATTCTCTCGGTGTTTTGTTTAACTTTCACAGTGAGGTATTACAGAATATCCATCTGTAGATACGGTAATGGGCGTTAACAAGGAACATCATATACTGTAGAGCTCTTCAACATCTTAGAATTGTCAGGGCACCTTCCGACAAGCCGAGATTGAATGCCGGTGTGCCAGTACTACTAATACGCAACCTCGATATACCGAGTCTGCGCAATGGCACACGGTCGCAAATTACACAAACGTCATGGAAGCTACTGATAGGGAGAAGAGAGAGTATTTTAATTCCACGTTTTCCGATAATGACGAAGGATTTATCATCTCAGTTCAGAAGGCAACAAATCCCTTTAAAAATGTCATTTGCCAGGCTCAGGGTCAGATACTGAAAGTGGCAGATGCACATTTGGAAAAACCATATTTTTCGCATGGGCAACTATACATGGCGTGTTCACGTGTGTCCAGCCCATACAACCTCTACATCCGTGCAAATAACGTGGTATACAAAAGTGTATTAGCATAGATAAACAATTTACATAACTATATCAGCATACATGTACAGTACACTCCTGTCAGCCGTCCAATTAAGTATTATCACTCGTCAGAACTTTTACTTTCCCCTTTCAAAATGTAACAAAACATTTACATTCATGAATTAAAAAAAAGAATAATTCAAATTCTTCACGCACGAAGTCGCGGGTAACAGCTAGTAATTAATAACTGCGAAATTTCTCAACTTAAAAAAATAAATGTATTTTCACTTTTAACCGCACTTCCAACAGCAATTAAATTCTAGAACATTCAACATACGAATTCAATTTAATCTTTTCTTGAGGCAGCTTTCTGTTCTGTCATATTCGAAAAGGAATATTTCTAAAAAATTCCCCTCCACTTTGAAGAACCGCGTTGCGCCATTTCCAGTGTGCTTTAGCAAGGATAAATCGCTTCTTTTAACAGAAACTTTCACTGTAATAATTCACCTGTCGTGAGAAAGAATAAACCCGTAAGGTATTTTTTATAAAATTTATAACAAGCTTATTTAATGTGATTTATTTTAATAATTTAGACAGATGTAAGCAATCGTGAGTGTGCCACACTTGGAGAGTTTTACCTAATAAATGTAGGGATTATTAATTGATAGCAATTTTTTGTGTAATTATTCGTTGATTTTCAATGAATCAGTGTTTTTAAATCAGAAAATTGCAAAACTTGTGAAATGTGACAAACAAATTACAGAACGCTCTTTATAGGCGTATCCCTTTAAATTTGCAAATAATAGTTCTACCTTCGATACACGTAAATGATCGAAATTGTGACGTAATAATTTGTGAGCTTCTCATATTCAAATGACGTGCCGATGTTCGACAGATGACATCTTGCGCACGATGATAGAGTAACAACTTCACAGTCAAATGAAGAACGTAACTATGCATGTGATCCAAGATTTATCTTACACTATGCTGTAATTTCGTATCATTTTTCCTCCTAAACGATACGCAATCGATTCAAAATTTAATAGGAACTGGGTATTTAGTGTGAATTTTGAACATCGCTTGCTTAGCACATTCGCTGCCGCTATCACGCTTGAGATTCGAACCATCTGTCTCATTAGATGGCCCCTTCTCTGTCATCTCTGAACTACAGCAGAGAAGGGGGTCATCTAATTAGATAATAGGTTCTGGACACAACAGCGCGTTGGTGGCAGTGAAGGAATTTGGGTCTCAGAAAATCCATATGAGACTGTCGAAACACCACTACACTAAAGCAAAGTTGTGGAGAGCGAATGTTAATTATCTTGTTTATGAAACGATGACCCTATCTTCTTCGACGCAAGAATATATCGCAGCTGAACAGAATGATTGTGAACAAGTCCCGTACATTAAACAACATTTCCACTGAAATCATAGCCATTACAGACGAAACATCGTGGAGAATCATGGATAACCCGCTGCAGAGAGCCAGGGAATACCTACGTAAAAATTGCAAATACCTGCAACAACAACTTTGATTCCACTGAAAGTAAGGGGATCCAAAGTAAATGTACTGAAAATTATATTATTGCTTACGGTATGATTTATATTAAAGCGAAATTCATCGAATTCGTTTGATTAAATTGGTTAAATTTGCCTTAATATGCTATGTGCGTGTTCCAATATGAAACTGCATGAGGATAGTAAGATACAAGTCTCGGAAATATTGAATGGCATTTGGATTACGATGAACACACTATGAATCTCATTCATGAAAATTTTGCTTGATTCAAGGGCCTTTAAATCCTAACCAAGATAGCTCTCACCAAGCGCATACAGGACTTCCATTCTCGGATTAGAGATTCCGCCACCAGGTGAGATACGTAGATATAAGTCCATTACCGCTTACATCGTTACTTTTTTTAACAAATCAACTGAATTTGTTTTTTTCTCTTCTTTCTTGCTATTGTGCTAAAACAAAAAAGATGAATTCTATTGATTTTCTGCAGGGATATTTTAAGAGCTGGAGAAGGATGAAATTGATAATTTTAAATAACATCGTAATCAGCTTTTTGTCAATACTTTTCCCTGAACTTTCGACTTCCCTCAGACAGAAGGTCCCGATGTACTAATTGAAAGGTAACTAACAAACCTAACCAAAATAAAACTGTCTTCATCAGGTATTAAACTAAGGAGCTAACCTTTATTATATTACTATTTTCTCCTGTTCTTGCTAATGTTCTTCCTTTACCTCTTACAAAACTAATGTCATTTGTATTCCCTTACGTTATTTGTTCATGTCTGCTGAAGAAATCTCATCAAATATCACTGAAGCAGTGACTCGTTTGAACCTATTACTTTCGGTATGGAGTTAGTTCCCCTCGGAAATTCAATTGCTCTGAAGGAATACCGGATTACCTCAATTCCTGAAATCCTGTCCAGTAGATAATAGTTTTTCTTTTTCACTAAGCGTGACTCCAATTAGAGATGTTATTCTCCACGTGACTCGTAAACAAAGCGAATTGACCAAATAGGTAACACGACGTTACTTTAGGGTGAGAAGCCATGGCCACAAAAGGAAATAATAACTAGCCAGGAAAATTGAGTTAATTAGTGGCCGCCAGATAAGGTGCCGCATTTTTGTTCTTTTTGCTTCCTTCTGAATTTATTTTATCAGTATAAAGCTTATTAGTAAAAGTTTTGGTTCAAATATATAAGATTTCATAAAAATACTTAGAATAAGATGAGATACTTGATGCAAAAATTTCAAACAGAAGAAAGAAGTACATGTCAGCTAACATTCAAGGACATTCATTGTACCAGCCGCTTAGAAATTAATGAAATTTAAGCTAAATTTATGTAATCTAAATAAAATTATGCTTGTATTAGAGCAAAGTTTCGATAAAAGGTCATGTATGAAATTTTTTGTCCCTTTTATTTAACAAATCAGGCAATTGCAGTTTTCTTATTCACAAGTAGAGAAATGCCTTATTTCATATTAATAAGGAATAAAAGCAAATCACCTTTTTTATATGCTATGTAAAAAGTAGCAGGCATTTAATACGTTTTGAAACTCAGATTGCCGTTCATTATGATCCTTTCTTTCTGTTTTTCGTTGAACTTATTTTTATATTCCGATTAACACTCTTCTATATGAGACAATATGAATCAAACCAGACTATTTTTGTTACTTATTATTATTACTTATTTTCAATATTCTTTAATTTTTCTTTAAAATTTTAATTGAAAAAACGCACAATAAAATCATAATTAATTTCAAAGTCTACGTTCATAAGAATTATTTTTAATTAATTTACCTTTATATAAGAGCTACTCATCTAAAAACAAAATATTTATCATAACCATTTCCTGAGCGAGATATCTGAACATAATATAAAAAAGCATTTTACTTCATCTGCTGCACTTCAAGAATTTTTGGCATTTTGCATGTATTTTATTTCTAAATGTTTATTTATCGTAAATTCATCGCGACGTTTTCAATTTGTAAGGTTAATTAATTCGAATATCACATATCAATCATTCATGGGAAATTAATTCGTAAAGTGAAACTCGTCTTGATGAGGTAATAGCCAGTGAAGGAAGTTTTTCATTCCGTACATTCTGAGCAGGACAATATACATTGCTTAATTATGTATTTGTAATTTTCATCGTGATGTAATTCCTTTCGTCACTATTAAGTATAGCTAATAAGATTTGCAGTGCCTTTTCACTGTCTGTAATTCTCTGCATGCTTATCGAATGATGAAATACTTTCACTATGAAATCTATTTTGTTTAATATTTGTCTAAGTATTGGTGCAATTATCCTGCTTACGTGAAGAGAGGTCTTCGCGGATCGCTAATTTGAATATGGAGTTTTACAGCGAATAATAAATGTTCAGTGTAATAGAGGCAATAAGAAATATCTCTAAAATAAGCAATGACAATATTTTCTTATCATTATCCCTTGCTGATATTCTCTTTACGACATTAATGTTTTCTTTTTAATATTTTCTTTTTGATCCTAATATTTTCTCATTATTTTTCTCGCTCTGATATATAACTTTTTATCAAGACTTAATAATAAAAATAGTGCATAGATAATGGCAGTATTTATTTTTTATCTCTTCTTACTAAACGCTTTGATCCAATTTTAACACTGCAATTCTTTTAGGCTGATATGCTATCTGTAAATGGTGTGACATAAAACTCGTTACAGTTGCTTTTGCCAATGTTAAGGTTATGATAAAAATAATCGAAAATTTAAAGTTTTTTCCTCAATAACTTCGGAGTATATTATAGCACAGAAATGATTTTTGCATTATCTTAAAATTCAAAAAGTTAACTTTTCAGTGATATCGATTTTTACTTTAATCTTAATAATTTTTTAAAAATTAGTTTTAAACACAGCTTTTTAACAATGCTTTTATCGTTGTAATGAAATTGAAAACAACTTTATTGTTTCAACAAATCTTTCACTCATATGTTTTTGTCGCTGTTAACTTTTCAAATTTTGTGGCAATTATGGTTAAGGTTTAACTTTAGTAGTAAGCAATGATGAAAGTTCACCGATTTTTAAATACTGATGCTATTTTCTGCAATGTAATTGCGTCACCCGTGGATGATCAAATTCATCATCGATTGCATCTTCCACGAAATGCAATGGATGATGCAATAAAGCGAGACGAATCAAGTCGGAAGTCAAGTTTTTCGGATTAGAGGTTCTCAATTTCAGGAGCTTTTTTCATTATCCTGAGTTGGGTTGGTTAAAGACTTAATAAAAAGGCCTTCATCATTTCAGTCATCCGATTGGAAAAAACCCGTATAGTGAGAAGGCATTTTCCATACTATTCCCCACTATTCATCATCAAATCGAACTGAATTTACATGCTTTTTCCTAATGAAATAAGTGTCCTGTGCTTCGAGGACATCAGCATCGGGTGATACAAGAAGGTTCCCACTATTCATCATCAGATTCGAACTGAGTTTGGACGCTTTTTTCCTAAACAAATAAGTGTCCTGTGCACCGAGGACATCAGCATCCGATAGTACAAGACGCCTTGACGGGTAAACATTAACACAATTCCTCTTACAGAAAAGCACGTTGATAAAGCGTCAAGCATAAAACAACCTGATATCCCACCCACAAGTTTTTGGTATTTAAGTTTCTTTACGATAATATGCAAAGCAATAATATGCAAAGATAATATTGAAGTAGATTGTCCAATTGTCGATTGCTAGCCGCCAGATTCCAAATAAGTGGATTTCAATTGAGTAGGACATACGTATGTAAACCGTGTTTTAAGGACTTACATATATCTATTCATTTCACCTTTGTGCATTAAAATATCGTCATTTTCCACTTAGATTATCGACTACAAAACTTAGGCATCCTGCTGGAAGGGAATTTAGACGAAGAAATAAGAAAGTGAACTTCTCTTCCTCAGTAAAGATAAGATTTTTTTTTCTTTTTAGTGATTCGTAGTGTTACCTGTTTTTGTAGTCTCTCATTAGCAATAAATCTATCCATTGCATATGGATTGATGTAATGAAATAAGGGAGTAAAGCTATAGCATATAATGGGTGATTAGCACAGATTATTCAAGCAAGAGCAATGAAATTATAACAACTGAGAGTTATAACAGTGGTCTAAGATCGCACATAGACGGAAACAAATCTGTTGGCGTAGGATATGTAAAACACGCAACGAAAAGTTTAAAGAGAGAGAGTTCATCTATTTCTTGTCAATGAAATTAAAGGTAACAAAGTAATTTCTATTTGCTATTTATAGAACGACGATTTTTTTGAATTATCAAATATCTTTGAAATAACAAAAATGCTCATTAAATTAAGAATAGCCCATGAATTTCTTTCATTACCATTCCTTTAAAATACTTAGCAATATTTAAGAGAAAACGGATGAATTGTTGTTCTTCGAAAAACTTCTATTACATTAAAACTAAAGTTTTATTGTAATCCACCCGTTATTTCTTTCCTTTAAAGAAGTTCATCGCGGTAGTCCCATACTACAGACAATATTACAAAAAAATTAATGTTTCTTTTGTTGTCCAGAAACACATTTAAAGCCGTTTCCCACAGGAGTTTCATCAAATGGAATGTTTCACTAAATGTTATTAGCACTGCTCGTCTAAAGTTTTATTTTTTCGCTTTTTCTCATGCATTGAAAAAGGCGCCATTTTGTGTTAAAAATGTTATTACTTTTGTATTTTTTTCAATTAGTTATCTCTTTTATCTTTTGCCTCGTCGAGCTTGAAGTCAGCGAAAAAAAAATATGATTTTAATTGAGAAAACGTATATTCTATTTCCAAAAGCATTTCAATTGAGAGGGAAAAAAGATGGAAGACTTACCTTTGGTTTTGGAATTTCAATTTTCATGACTTAGTTTCGATCGCCGGATTTGGAAGTTCTTAGATTTCGATATGTTGTGAACTTGAATTGCCTTTGCCTCTCTAATTGATACCTGCAAGGACAAATACATATTTCAATTCATGAAAGATTATTTGCCTGTTTTATCACTCAGGAATTTAAGATATTCTCAGGTTAATGACAGAAGATTTCACTATTAAGTATTTTAGTTTCTTTTATAAATGATCGCTTAACAGAAATCCTAAGAACGATGCCGTAGTTTTTCATCGAATTGAAACTGCAGATCCCCCTTGTTCCAATTCACGTCCAGGTCACTATTTTCTTTGGCGGTGTGGTTCGTTTAGTTTATACGACTAATAACCGTTAAGCCATGAGATTTATATTAATATCTGTAAGAAGGTTTCATCACCAAATTATTAAACGTAATTAAGGACTAATTTGTACAACAATAGACTTAGCATTTATTAAGTGACTCAAATATTTAACTCGTGTGGTTCAAAATCACGGAGAAAGAAAAAGCGGTTTGAGAGAGCGAGAGATAGTGTCGCACCAACACAGATCAAAGTATAGATTTTACAATTCACTTCAGGAAACATCGTCATACAACCACAGACCATCACACTACAATTCTACGAAAGGCCCACTCAAGATCACATGCTGAGCAATATTCGCAGACAACGGGCCCCAAACAGTTCTGATTCTAATAAGGCATCTCAAACGTTGTTTTCAGTTCACAACTAAATTTTCACGTGAATTTTCTGTGAATTCGCAAAAAGTAATAAGGTTCTCGATTCAATGAAAAAGCTGTAAAAGAAGAGAAAAATACTAATTAAATAGTCTAAGGGTTCACATGAATACTAATAACCCTTGCTGCATAAACGAAAGCCTCGTTTTTCTTGTGCTGAAACCTGGAAACTTGCCCGTGAAGTTTGAGGACTCTTCAAATGTTTACAAAATTGAATTAATGCAATTGAGGAAATGTTAAAGAGAAGAATGGAAGAAATTACGAAAAGTATTCATAATTTTATTGCGTAAGCCAGCTCACGAGTTCGTTAAGGATTAAGGAAAAAGGAATACTTGATATTTAATTTTGGTAGAGGTAGAGGGAAGTCAGATTAATGAGATTACCATATCTTAAAGATCCAAAGCAATTTAATGATGGACGGAATAAGCGGAAATGAGATTCTCTGGAAAATAAGCGATTAAAGTTATAAAATAAAACGTTGCAGTAGTTGTGGGAAAAATAAAAAGCCTTATTAGCTCTTGTATGTAGTAAACCAGGTAAGCAAAATGTTTTTTTTAATATGATAATGCGAATACATGGAGTACTTTCTGTAAATTGTGCGATGCAGAAATCCTCCAAAGGGAGTGCCGCTGAATGCGTAACGCACAGAATGCAAAGGAGCAGCCGTTGGCCCTAGAACTACTAAATTCGTCAGGAAGTTAATTCTTAGTAATTGGTGTTCACTTAGAAATGGGTTTTAAAGATTTTCATTTCATTTTTTATTAATTAAAAATTAATTGAAATTTAACGTTTTTCCTCAATAACTTCAGAGCATATTATCGCAAAAAGAAACTTTTACTCCACTTTAAAATTCGAAAGACTAGCTTTTCAGCTATATCAATTTCCTTTCCATAAAATTTTTCTTTAATTTAAAAAAAGTTAAAAATTAATTTTAAACACCATTTGCAACAATACTCTTGATTGTAATAATGAGATTTAAAATAATTTTATTCTTTCCTCAAATCTTTCACTCGCAGATTTTTTGAAATGTTAAAGTTATATCGAAAAAAATTATTTCTTTGTTTAACGTCTACACACGTTTATTTAACTTATTTTCTCTTTATTTTGTTAAGATAAAATCTTGTAATCGATTTTTGATGCATGTCCGTAAAGGCCATAGTTTAATTATTTTCTGCATTCCCGAAAACAATACAAATTTTATTACTCTTAGCTCTTAATTTTAAGTTAATAAATTAAGCAATATTCCATAATAATTATACTAAGGAATTATGAAATATGCTAAAGACAAGAAGTAGAAAGAATTAACAAAATATATTAACAGAACGTGCCTTTATTAGCGTACCATAAAGTAAAAATGTATGTTTTATTAGAAATCTGGAGGTCAAAACAAAATTTCAAGAGCATAAGGATATGGAAACAACAGGAAATAGAGCCACAATATATGTTATTCATCTTGTGAAAAATTAACCTGAATTGATAAATTTAATTTTTCATGAAGATAGAGATCCACACAAATGACGATGGAGACAGTTTAAATTTAAACTTGACATTTATTACGGCATAACATGGATACCACTCGTAGCCATAACACAAGATAGACAATAATAAAAACAATACTTAACACATATCATAACAGGTCGTGACACACATCTCGACGTCTTCTCCGGTAGGAGAAAGTAAAAGCCAAAAGGCCAGCAAGAGAAAACACAGCGAGCCAGTAAACGAGAGAAAACTAGCATCGCACCTTTATATATGTGTGGCGATTAAGAAATTTACATCTTCAATGATATGCTGATTGGGATCAATCAGTGATTCGAATCAGCATCTCATTCCAGTTAACGTCGATCGCAATCCTGACCAACTAGAGCCAACAAGATTCGAAAATTATAGTTTAGCTGATGCTGCCGATAAAAAGAGGTGAGATTTATTCCCAACAATTCACTATATATTCTTCATATTTAATATTCACTAAATTCTTAATATTCACTAAAAATCAATATATATGAAAAATATGTTTAAAAATATAATTTACTTAGAGTATTGCAAACGGTGTATCATAAGGGTGCGGAACCTGCAGCCTTTTCTTATGCGGCCTAACTTATTAGTTTTGAGTGCGGCCTAATCAGTTGTTTGAAATTTGCATTGAAATATATAATTTTCTGTAATATAATTATAATTACAGAACAATAACCTTTAAGATTCTTCTCGTGCGGCCTTTTTCCCGATTGCCAAAAGTTAATGAGGCCTTCCAATGCGAAAAGATCCCCCACCCCTGAGTGTATCATGTATTTGCGATTTTTTTTATCACCTCTATTTTTTTATAAAAAAATATTGTTTTCTACTTTGTAGTGCTCTAATAAAATCATGTTTCATTTTTTCATTTTATTAAACATTATTTATACAAACGCATTCTTATCAGTTGAAAGACAACAAATAAAATATGTCAATGAATGACAGAAATCAAATTCTATACACATATTCTGTGTTTTCCTAGGAAATTATTGATCTGTTTCGTTCGAAGCGATTCATTATTCCTTTTACAAACTGAACATTTTCAGCTGCGGTTCCTGAAAGCAAAGTTTCGTTTTTCTAGTTTTTGTACATGAAGACATATGATCCGCGCAATTCTTCATTTTATATTAAGAGTAAAATCTGTACGCAAACAAGTTATTGTAAATATCTAGTAGTTTCCAAGTCTTCAAATTCTGACTAAAATTCTATCAGTAATTTTCTGGTTAGAGTCTAGCCATTCACTTTTGATTATATATTCACCACTGATAATGAAGAATTTTATTTCATAACATTTATGATGAATTCTAATCCATTTTAACTGAAATGTTTATAAAGATATCTCGTAGGCCTTTAATACCTTTTATTTAGAAAGATTTCTTTAGATACTTCAATAACCTACACAGAAAATGGCAAAAATAGTGTTGAAATAATTCGAATATATGAAAGGTAAATTTATCAAATTTTCAAAATTTTGGGCCTATTGCATAAAAGGAAGAAAAGTAAAAGACGGAGTAATATGCAGATTGAAAAGTATTTTCTAATATATGTAAAACTAGGAATATCTACATACAAAGTATTAAAAATGGTAATAACTGCCTCTAGGCATCAATGTCTCATTCAGTAGTAGGTATCTATTAGCGAAGAATCAATACGCCGCATTAAACGTATAATTGATGAGACAATGCAGAGAAGCGTCCATTTTCGGACCTGAATAACATTTTTGCACCGGAAGTGGAAGCTGACAAGGAATCTGAAGTGCCACGGCAGAGTTTAAAGGCAAGTAGCAACTTAACTGCAACTGGAGACGGCTGGCGTTTGTAGAATTTAAGGATTCCATACCGTCGAGTCGTTCTTTTATTGCTGGGTTTCTTGTTTCTTTTCTTTTCATTGTAAGTGACGGGTTTTCAGGTTAAAACACTGGCTTTCGAGGTCTGTCATTAAACTATACATTTAGGAAATCCCGTTTACAGCCTATCAAGTCTAAAATACACGGGAATCTATGAACTACTAAAACATGATATGAGATTTTACGCTTTTCAGGATTGCAGAAAGAGTTCTATGAAATTAGCAATATTGATTTAAAATATTAAATTTCCTTGTACAAAATATCGGGAATTAATATGCGAAACTAATCTATGTTCAGATGTGTCAGTTATTAAACCTTCACGGTCGATGCCTCCACAGTGGCGAATAATGGTTGATTCGCAATGTAAAATTTTGCCCATACGATTCTTTTCTTAAATAAGCATCTGAAAGTATCTCAATGTTCTACATCTTAATCCCTTTATTACCAAACATTCTCACTTTTTTACATTTATCGCCAGAATTAATATCTATGAGAACCGTGTAATAACATATTAATTACCGACTTAAGTATATTATATTCTTAACCAAATAGCAGTTTCAAGATACAAAAAATACTACATAGATAAAGAAAACATTTTTCTATCAAGTATAAACCTTTAAGTTATTAGCTCATGAGTTATTTTATTCATCTGTTAGTAACAATCGAAAGAGATTCTTATTGAGACTTTTAAATGAAAATTACAGTATAACTGAGCAAAATGATTTTCCTTAAATGTTAATGGTCTCTAAAATCACAACCCATTAAGTTTGGCTCGCAACTAGCACTCGTAATCGATTGTTAAATGTCGCCATAATTTTGGCAGGACTGCCTGAAGCATAGTAGGTGGAAATTCTTCCCATTCTTGCGATGAACTGAATTTTTGAATAAATCTCCCTCAGACGTCCTCTAAAGGCTCTTCGGACTCAGAGACGTCTAACACGCTAAGATCCATCAAAATCTCTATAAAAAGGTAAGAAATGATGGAATAATCGAATATGTCGTTAAAAATGATAAATGTTGCATCATTTGTAACTCCCGAAATGATAAAGCTAAATAATCATTCAGAATCGTAACATCGTGTCGTCAAAGAAAATTTATCTTCTACAGACGTTAAAGTCTAGTGTTACCTAAAACTGATTCCTTCTCTCCTGTTCTGATTTTCTTGTTTCTTCTATAAAACTAGCAATGTTGCTTATATTTCCTAGCGTTATTTTTCATTTACTGGAATCAGCACAATGGTTCATTTGCTATGACTTTCGGCATTGAGGCTGTTCCTAAGGAAAATATATTTGTTCCACAGAGCATTTCAATGTCTCTGCTCCCTAAATCCTGTCCGCGGGAGAGTAGCTTGTCCTATCGTCGGGCGTGACTGGCATCAGAGATTCGATTTTCGCGTGACAGGAATCCGGAGCGAGAAGAAGGTGATAGAAACTGTAATACCGCTAATTCAGTTTCGTGTTGGCAAAGTTGTAAGGAGACGGACAGCGAGAAGGAAAAGACAATAGTAATGCAAGTCATGGAGCCAGCTAATTAATTAGCTGGATCCAGAGGAGTTGTCACATTTTTACTCTAATTAGTGCGAATTTCGCTATGAATGTTATTTTATAAATGCTAAACATTAAATCCTTCCAAACTTCTTAATCGATCTTGAATAAAAATGAAAACACATAATATTTAAAATATTGTCTAATAGCTGATTCATAAAAACAGGCATTGTGCATGTCTCGAGGGTGATTAGGCATAACTGTGCTGATGAATTAAACTCTCTTCACCTCGGCGAGAGTTAGAAAAAAAATTTATTTTCATAAAATCAGGAATTCTGGTTCCAAAATCTTAATTTAAAAAAAAAGTTTGTCAGGTGCACATTCTCACCCATCAAAGTATGTTTGTACAAAATTTCGTAGCTATAGATTCGGCGGTCTGCCCTGTACAGCAACAACATATACACAAAAACACAGACACTGACACATTCTCCTTTATTATTATTAGGAATAGAGTTACAGATAGTAAACCGTCATAGACAAGCATATACTTCCAATTGGAAGAATGCTAATTATTTACGTAAAATGTAAATAATTCTATTTTACGTTGTTTGAGTCAATGAACGTATTTCTGAAAAAAAGAGAAATGTTTACACAGTCCTTCGGTCCTATTAGTTATATTTTTAATAAAATATTCGTGACACACTTATATTTTAAACAAAAACGTTCCATTTTGCTAAGACTAAAACTGACAGAGTTACAAATCTTTGATATTAATTATTTTCGTCCAACCAACGGCCACCGCGGGGAAAAGTCGTTCGCTGATTGTCAGATCTTCCTCTAGATGGCCATGAAAGTACAGTTACCTCTAACATATATCTTTAGATTCCTTACTGGTTTTGCCAAATGAGACCCATGTATCAGTTTATCTTATTTTTATACTTATAAGTTCAAATTTTATTTTCAATAATAGTTATTAGTCGACAGAAAATTCGCATTGACTCCAAGAACTATTTGCTAAATCAAAACAATAACACATATTTTCAAAATAGATTGAATCATGTAATTCGATAGATGGAAACATTAAATTTTCAAGAGGCTAATGCCAATTTTCTTTATAGGTACAAACTGGAATTTTTGTTTGTATGAAAATTCGGAGGAGGCTTATCTGATTAAGAATATGTAACTGATACTTTTATCGAATCAGATTAATGTTTTTAACCAAGCCATAGGCCACTCGGTCAAAAACTTGCTCTTCTATCATTAAAATATGATAAACCAAATTAATAACAAAAAATCAGTCTTTTTTAGAAATTAAATACATTCTTACCATTCCTAGATTAAGACTTTCATTTGTTCTAATTTTTTTTTGTTTCTTCTTCGCTCTTGAATCATATGTTTCACAATGCATAGTATTATTTTATTTAATGAAGATAACTCATCAAGTACTGATGAACTAATTACTCGTTTGCTTGCTGTTACTTTCGGCTTGCTGAAAATTCATTTGATTCCCAACACAGAAACGAACTTACTCCATTCCTGTTCTCTGGAGAATAGTTTCTCTTCTTGCCGAGCGTGACTGGGATCAAGATAATCTTGTTCATGTGACTGGAATGCAAAGCGAGGAGACGAAATACGTACTACAATGTCACTGACTCATTTCCATGCAGGGAAATCTGTGAAATCATGGATACGTAAAGAAGCGATGACAATGAGAATTGAGAAGTGAATTAAGAGCAAAGAAAGTTAATTAATGGGAAACGAGGGGTTATCGCATTTGTGTTCTTGTTGTTTCGCAGTTGAATTCATTTTATATGTGTAAAGATATTAGTATTTATTTTTAATTAAAATATATTGGATTTTATAAAATCCGCCATACGATGCATACAATAAAATCAATAAATTAATAATTATATTAATAAGAAAAAACTATTAAATATTTCCTATCATCGTATTTACAAGACATTCAGAATTTTTACGTTTTCGGTTGTCATTCATGAAATTTGACCTGAATTACATCATCTAATTATTGCAATAAAAAGAATTTTGGAGAAATTTCATGAATATATTTTCAGAATAATTAATTCGTTGTTTTCATTTGGAAAGTTTGGTTGCTTCAAGATAATTAACAAATATCAGAATGTTTCATTCAAATACAGAACATACCCCTATTGGAAAAAATTTCTTTTGCGGTATAAAAAAAAATATACCGGTTTATGAAACACCGGTTCCGGTATGATACTGGATCCCGTATGATACCGGTTTCAGTATGATACTGGAACCAGAACCAGTATCAAACCGGTACCATACTAGAATATTGATTACAGAATTGTACTGGATTAGGTACATATTATGGAGCACAGGATTTATCAAATTAACATAATTAAATCATTCAATAAAAAAATGTGAAACATCAAATTAAAGAAGAATAAAGAAAAGTGTGTTTAATAATAATAATATGTTAAAATTTTACAAATAGTAACAGTGATTTACAGATTGATTACATTAAAAATGTATATTAATTGTTTTTTAGTGTAATGATGTAGTGCAAATTTGTTCATTTATTAAGTGAGGATGCAAGGATGTTCTGACTGTTACAGTGAATAATAATGGAAACTTTTCAAATCATTTTTTCTATATCCAGGAATGAAATTTTTTGTAAGTGTTGAGAAGGGCAATGTCTTGTATATCCAGGAATGAAACTTTTGAAGTGTTCAGAAGGGTAATATATTGTACTAGGGGGTTCTCCCTCCTGTTCGCACACCCCCAGGAGGATTGCGTTACAATCTTCCCGGGTTGCTACTCAAATCTTGCTCGGGAAAAAAAAAGGGGGCATAGTAAAAATATTGTAAAATATTTATATATAGATGAATCAGCTTTATTTTGCTTCTGGGGCTTTAATATAAATCAGCACAGAATAAAATATTTTAGATTCAAAAAGATATTTTTCTTCAAATAAAACTTACAAAGAAAATTATGAAAGTGATAAACAAATGAATAAGAGTTGCAAAATTAAAAGAGATATAATTATTCTAAAAACTAACTCTAACAACAAATTAGATTTAATATTATTAATAAAGAGATTGTGGTCTTACATCTTATCATTATGAACATGAAACAAGACAGTATTATGAATAAATAAAAGTCGAAAGTCTTCCTTTTAATGCTTTCACCTTAATCAAGAAGGAATAAAATTTTTTGGCCCTGAAAACTGCCGTTTTTTATATAGTGAAAGCATCAGGAGCTCAAATTCAACAGGCATTGATGCATCAGAGAATTATCTTAAACATTTTTTTAAAAAATGATTCAACTCTATTACATAATATATACAAATACATACATAAAATTATGAATACAGTGCACACCCGATTATCCGGGTTAATCACCGGGAGGGAATCACCGGACAATAGAAAAACACGGATAATCAGAAAACTCCATTTTATTAAAGAAAAATCAACAACAATACAAAAATTACTTACATTTTCATGCTGTATAACATCAAACTAGGAATTTTCCTTTTAATATTTACTGCTTTAAAAAGTCTATTATGCATCTTTTCTTCTGCTGTTTGTTCATCTCTTGTCGTATATCGACACATATTTTACGAATCGCAGTAATGTCACCTTAATCAAATCCTCTTTGTCCCATATAATCTAATAAAGTTTCCAAAGATTGTAGAGCAGCAGAATGATAAATTGTATTTCCCACATTTAATACATCTTCTGTATCAGTACTAGCTGATTCTCCATTATCAAATTTTTGAAGGATTTCTATTTTTTTTTTAACATTTAAAATGTTTCGTTTTCGTTTCACACCACTAATTTTTACCAGTAAAAAATTTAACGCTACTAACTGACGATAAACAAGACGCAAACGTGTTCATACGAGAATGAGCTAGCGGGAAGTGGATGATTCCTTTCTCGGAAAATTAATGGTTGAACCAGTAGAAATTGCATGTGAAGGAAAAAAAATCTACTTTTTAGCTTCCGTCGTCACGGCTCACTAGTTTCACGGAAAGGATCTCTGGATCGAACATCAACATCGGTTTTACATGCATGATAAGCGTGAAAATATTTCTCTTTGAATTCTTTTGTGAGTCCGGAATGAGCATGGATAATCCGCGCACGGATAATGGAGAGTATGCTGTATATGCATTGAAAATACAATATATTGCCCTTCTGAACAATCCAAAAATTTCATTCCTGTATATGCAAAACATTGCATTTCTGAACACTGCAAAAAAATTCATTCCTAGATATAAAAATATATGATTTGAAAAGTGTCCATTATTATTCACCGTAAAAGTCGGAACATCCTTGCATAAGACACTTAATTAATGAACAAATTTGCACTACATCATTACACTAAAAAAGAATTCACTCCAAGAATTGATATACATTTTTACAAGATTAATACGGTAGCAGGTCAAAATTTAAATTATACACAAAATATAAGCTACATACATATAAAAGGGTTATATTGATGTTCATGGTATTTCTCTGTAAACACAATTACATACCTCTTTGGTCGAAGAGATAATTGAAACACTATCAAATGACCTGGCTCTAGACAAACCAACATAAAGTTGGCCATATGTAAAAAAAGGATTAGTTAATACCAAGTACACTTTGTCAGAAGTTTGGCCTTAGGATTTATTAATGGTCATAGAAAATGCCAAAAGTACAGGGAATTGTTTTCTTTTAAAACTAAAAGGAATATTATTGTCCGATGGGATGAGCGGTATTCTGGGAATTAAAAATGTTTCTTTTGAGCTTGACCCAATCATTTCTGCTTCAATAACGTTACGCTGTAGTTTTGTCACTATTAGTCTTGTTATACAGCACATTGCACAGGCCTTTTGAAGGCATCAAATTTTGAAGTAGCATTATCACCACTTTGTTTTACCACTTGCTGTTGGTTTGGCAAGTGAACGGCCAATCTCATGATTATCTACATGAGAGTTTTCTGAGAAAATTCATTGAGTCTCCACATCGTTTCAGGAGCACTTACATATCTACCATCTAAAAAAGTTAAAAATTCATCGTCGTTTAAAAGACCATCTTTGACTGAAGTCTAACTGAAGCTACATCGTGACCTTCATAGGCATATTTATATAGGTACTTAACACTCTTTTCAGACGCACACACTTCAACATTTATATGGGCATTGAATTTTTTATCAGCCAAGGGTTGTAAGGTACTATAATACTGTTCCAGCAGGAGGTGCCTTTATTTCAGCCCTCATAGATGCAAAGGATAATGCAGCATTATATTCTCGAATCTGCTCTCGATAGTTTTTTGCTTCCTGTGAATTGCCTCAGAGTACTTCTTTGAAACGTTCAGGGGCTTCTGTCAGATTTGGAAGATGAACTTCATCATGACAGCATTTGGTATATTTTTTTACTCGAGTTCACTTCGTTTTTGCAATAAAATGCATCACAAAATTCGCTTACCTCAGACATATTGCTATGTTCCTGGACATTCACCTCAATTTGAAAATGAACACGATTTGCCTAAGTTGATCAGAACGTTCTCTGGCTCGCCTAAGCTTATCAGCTTCGTTTCTAGCTGATCTCCTTTGAAGCGTTTCATCAAAATTTTCATTTGAATGCTGTTCCTCCGCAGATTGTAATAAAGGTCTTGGAAACTCATTTGCATGAAGAATTTAACGAAATGTTAAAAAAAAAGTCACTTTCAGCATTGGCAGACACTTTTCGACCGTAGCCGATTGTAAACAAACCGGTCGTTGCCATCGGAAGAAAACTTTTTTCCTCTCACGTACTATTTTCGCCTTAGCGTTTTATATATATAGATTTTCAATGTATATATTCATAATTTTATGCATGTGTTTATATATATCGTGGTGTGCGAATTTTGTGATGCATTTTATTGCAAAAACGAAGTGAACTCGAGTAAAAAAATATACCAAATGCTGTCATGATGAAGTTCATCTTCCAAATCTGACAGAAGCTCCTGAACTTTTCAAAGAATTACTCTGCAGCAATCTCAGAAGTGCAATGTTTTGTATATACAGGAATGAAATTTTTGGATTGTTTAGAAGGGCAATATATTGTATTTTCAATGCATATATTCATGATTTTATGTGAGTGTTTGTATATATCGTGGAATAAAGCTGAATCATTTTTTAAAATGTTTAAGAGAATTATCTGATACATCAATGCCTGTTGAATTTGACTTCCTGGTGTTTTCACTACATAAAAAACGGTCATTTTCTGGGCCAAAAAATTTTAATCCTCCTTGATTAAGGTGAAAGTATTAAAAGGAAATCAGCTTACAACTTTTATTTATTCATAATACTGTATTTTTTTATGTTCATGGTGATAAGATGCAAGACCACAATCTCTATTAATAATATTAAATCTAATTTGTTTTCAGAGTTAGTTTTTAGAATAATTATATGTGTTTTAATTTTGCAACTCTTATTCATTTGTTCATCACTTTCATAATTTTCTTCGTAAGTTTTATTTGAAGAAAAATATCTTTTTGAGGCTAAAATATTTTATTCTGTGCTGATTTAAATTAAAGCATCAGAAGAAAAATAAAGCTGATATATAAATTTTACAATATTTTTGCTAAGACATGCAGTGTTTTCATTGTAGCGAGCGAAGCGAGCAAAGTTTGCGTAGCAAGGCGAGCTTTCGAGAGCAGGGGCAGAGCCCCCTAGTAATAACTAATTTTATTTTTAAAAATTAGATAGCGCCTACTTTAGGGGGCTTATCTCTCTCTCTCCGCGGGTCCATTTCCATACACATATATGGTTAATCAAACTTATTATATTACAAGTATTTAAGTTATTGTTACGCACTTATTACAAGTATTTAAACCAGTATACTGTCTTAAATACTTCCAGTATATTTTTACACTGGTTCAAAATTTCCAGTATGTTTTCATACTGGTTCAAAATTTCCAGTATGTTTTCATACTGGTATCAAAATTTCCAGTATGGTATCATATCGGCTTCAAAATTTCCAGTATGGAATCATACAGGCTTCAAAATTTCCGGTATCATTTTTACTGGTTCCGGTATCATTTTGATACCGGTATTTTGAATTTTTTCCAATAGGGACTTTAAAAATCTAAACAGGCATCCCATTCTTGTTTACAGCGGCGGCGAGTGGTGGTGGTGGGGTGGCGAGGGGGCAGTCGACCCCTACCTTTTTGGGGGAAAATTAAATTTTTAATTCATTTCAGCTGCCTAAAACTAGGAATTACAAAAAGCAATAGTATTCGGGAAAACTAATTAATTTTGTAACTACATTTTTAAATTTTTTTGTCTATCCCTGTAATTCAGGGTCTTTTAGATGTCAGTAAATTTTTTGCCCCCTCGTTTTTTCCCCCCAATAGCCGCTACTGCTCGTTTCTAGGTGTTTTTTAGAGTGTTCCCTGTTCTTTGAACTCATGAAGCACAAATGCACCAAATGAATCGAAACTATAACGTTTTTCTTTTGCCAATAAAGCAAAATGAAACCCGATTCTCACATAAGTTTTCAACTATAGAATGTCCACTGTGCGTGATTAGCGTGAATCTTCCTGAGGTTTGTCTACCGTTTTCTCGCATATGCTGCAAAAGCCCCTTCAGCGTCAAACATTCCATTCTTTAAAAAAAAACCTTCTTAAATCCCTTCTAGTCTTAAAAAACCCCTCGAAAATATATAAAATTTAACGAAACATCTGAAAGATGATTGAACATTGGGTTTTGAATGACTTTTTCCTAATGCACCCTCTCCTGTCAACTTTTTATTGCTTACTGTGCTGTAGTTTTTATAAGGCAAATGCAGATATAAACGATAAAAGACGTGATTAAAATAACGACAGGTTGTGAAATAAATTCATCAAATCGAAGAAAGAGATTTTGATATTTTCTTCTGAAACATTATTAATATTTGTGTTCATTATACTTATGAATGATTTTGTACATATAATAGAAAAGACGTTTCGTAGAAAATATACCTTGCATGAGAAATCTTTAAAAATTCATACCAAAAATTTTAGTCTAACTTAAAAAAAATAACTTATATGTTTCTTCCACGAATTCACACAAATTGAATTTCTTTTAGGTATATCGATAACGAAGGAATTTAAAATATTTACAAATAGATTTTATAACCACTGAATTTATAGAACATTGCCTGTTAGAAAAAAATAATAAATAAATATTACCGATTGGCGATTATCTCATTCTGAATGTGAATTTATGTAGAAAGTTTTAGATTAAAGGTAAGCTATTACCTCAAGTATATCCTCAATTTCACTGTTGTTAAGAAACGTTAAGCTTAATACTTCTAGACTATCAAGAAGAGGTTTTCGAAGAAATGTTAAAGGCAGTTGTTATTCCAGAGCATAAAACTTTGTGAATTGAAGGGCTGAACGCAAAAATTGCTGATAAGATTCAAAGAAAGTCTGTTTTATGTTTGTTAAAATACAATTCTTACTAAATTAAATCTGGTTTATGGTTGCTATTTATGAACTGAGATATAATGCCCGTAAGAAAGTTCCTAACATTCCTGAACTTATTTTAAAATTAGTTCCTACAAAATACTCAACGATCTCTCAGAAATAGTAAGGATGTGCCATTTTTCATCTCTTGCCTTACTATTATATGAAAAATTAAAAGTTGAAAATGATATTCATTCTTATTACTGAAACAGAAACCTCTTGCTGACAATACTAACAGGGAAGTTATTTTGTGCCTTAGTACACCCAGTTAACTAATCCTAAATATAAGGTCCAATTTATTTTCAGCGTAATTGAAATATTTGAATAGGATTTAATTTTAATCGACAAAAGTCAATATTCTGTCTAATTTTACTATGTGTTAAACGAAAGTTATAGAATTTAATGAAGTTCTTGTTTAGTCTCAGACTCTAAGAAACAAACAACACACCATTCTACACACCTGTGATTCTGTAGCTCACAGTTTTCAATGCAATGGGAATTTGAGATGTTTAAGACTAGAATTCATATGTGAAGAAATCATGCGCGTTTAAAGTGATGAAATATTATTTTCTCACTCTATCGTTCAGGAGATAGATTTATAATCACATTAATGTAAATGTTTTCGTTCAGGAAACTTTATAGGTATAATAATGAACTATAGGTATAATAATTATTTATTATAAACTTCATTTTATCTCTTCGTCATCTCAAACTTTATTATATTATAAACTTCATTTATTGATCCTCGGCTTACAAAAACCTTAAGAAAAAAGCCCAGCTTCTTATAAGGCTTAGATAACCCTATTTTCAATTACATCTAAGTTACTTATACTTCCTATTGAATTTTGCGTGAAGTTAGAAAAATATCAAATGTATTTGAAATTCATGAATGAGTAGAAAAAACCATTCAATTTCCTGAAAGTTCACGTAAATAATACCTTCCGCTGCCATCTCGTTTCCCTATTAGTAAAACCTGGAAACTTGCCCGTGAAGCGCGCAACCGAAGATAATGCTGTTACAATGTTCACACAAATTAAATTAATGCAATTGAGGAAGATATTAAGGAGAAGAATACGAAAAAAAAGTTTCATAATTTCATTATGTAAGCTTGCTTATTTGAATTATTTGTTTTTCTAATTTAGATAAAGGCATAGGGAAATTGGATTACCGTAGACTCAAGATCAAAAGCAATTTAATGATGGACTGATTAAGAATGAGTAAACTTTTCGGTAAACAAGCCATTAAAGTTATAAAATAAAATGCAATCGTAGTAGATGCGCCAAAAAAGGCTCTAAGCGAAAACTTTTCCTTCGTTTAAACTCTTTTGATAAATCTAAAACAATTCTTCAACCTGTTCCAAGAGAATGGTTACTAAACAGAACAAGTCACTCTTTGACACGTGATTAAATTTGAGCAGTTTTATATTATGAATTTTCCTATTAATTCTTTATTTCTTGTTAGATTTTAATAACTTATTATTAGTCCAGTAACTTTAGCATTTTTCTTCGGAAAAATTTTAACCCAAGGTTTTTTTTCCATAGAAAGCTTCTTTGTGTCATTCTAAATGATATCTCAAAAGTCCCCGACATTCTGTTGTACGCTTCCCATATTTTTAGGGGGTGGATGGAAAGAAAACGGTATCGTCGCAATCTGGTCATTTTCTTCGGAATAATTATAAATCAGGTTCTTTTATGACTTAGAGATCTTTTTTACCTCATTCTAAATGACAGCTGAAAAGTTCTCGACATTCTGCTGTGCGCTTCTCAAGTTTCTTTTTTGAGGGCAGGAACTGAGGGAGTGGGGGGGGGGGGGGAAAAATTGTATCTCAACAATTTGGGCAAGTGGGGTATCGCTTTAAATGCATTTTTAACACTGAATTGGATGAAACGGGAACTACATTGATATGATGAGTATTTTTCAAGTCACAAAGGTTTTTGTTGAAGAAAAACACACAAAAATATACTTTTTTCACGTTGTATTTCTTATAGGTTAATAACAAAACTAATTTATTTAAACAGATATAAAAAATTGTATACAGGTGTAGAAGTTAAGAATGATAAATAAGTACATCAGGTCTATATCATTTGTTACATCTATTTCTTCAGTGCCCATTATTATTTCTCATTCAGGGATTCCCTCAACTGGTGCGGCGTATTAACAGGATTGTCCGTGACAATTTGCACAAGCAATAGAGCAGTTGAAACCCAACTTTCGACATCCACACGCACTGCCGCTACCTTTATAACAGGAATAGAAAATCATATTCAAAAGAGAACCTGGAGAAGATGGCTGCTTTATTCGAATGGGAACTAAGAACTTTTTCATTCATATTTCCAACCCAATTCCTTGAGATTTAGTTTATTTCCAAGCCATGTTTGTACATGGTAATAAATCAAAATAAATTTTATCGTGCTGCTGTTGAAGTGGGTGGTAGAGTACTTAAATTGACAACTTTATTTTTTGTCACTGCTATGGTGAAAAACCGATAGCGGTAATCATTCAATAAAATTTCATTTCAAGTTGCAGCTTTTTTCCATCATAATTTCTCTAATGTTCAGTGCATCGCAGCAGTTTATCTCTTCTACATTGCCTGTACCTCCAGTTGCTATAAATATGATCACTTTTACGCTTAGAAAAGGATTGTGAGCGCAAAACCACTTTGATAATTTCTTGATATCGTCTTGGTCTAGTTTGACTCGAAATTCCAGTACATCCACATTTTATTTTCTACTTACAAAAAAAAGTCCACAAATGTTTTCAATTCCTTCAAAAATGTTGCTTGCACTTAACAAACCAACAACGAACTTACCAAACCAAGCTCTCTTTTGCACTCCTTCTTTGCCCACCAATGCCTCCTTGCATCGTTGAAGATTTCATAAGCGACTGTTCTATTACCATATCACTCGAGGTTGTACTAAAATTTTTTCTGATCGCTTAACAGTAAAGAAATCCGCAGTAATTTTTTTAAGGTGTCTGCATCAATTGTGTACACAAAATGTTCCATATCTTGTACAAACTTCACTGCTGGTCACTTTTGGCGTACAATAAGATGTCCTGTGGCATGGAAATATGGAATCATCTTCTTTATTGCAGACAAATATACCGCCCATTCCCCATTCTCTCTGTTCTACTAAACTTTTTGAGGATTAACATCATGACCAAATACTGGATACATAATTTCGAAGTTTGACCTCTCTCTTTCAATTGGAAACATTTACTTTGGCATTTCTTTTTAAAATCATTAAGGATTCTTAACTCTTCCACTGTTGAAAATGAAGGCATTGTTTCATGCAAATCATTATAGTAAGCGTCCATGAATTGTTGTTCCTCACTATACAGATTCATTTCACTGAAAATTATTTTAGACTGAGCTATTAGCAGAAGTGTGTAGTCTCTGACAGCTCGAGAGTAAGCATAGCCTGCCAACAGAATGAGAAGCGTATATAGTACTCAATACTTCTTTCAGGACACTACCGGTCATGATGAAGCCAATCCATCTAAGAAAGGATATGCATATTTTAAAACCTCCCAGTTTCACTACTATTTGGGAGACACCATTTATTTTAGCGGATGAATTCAAGATTTCCTTTGCTTTGATGTAAAGGGTTTGATCGAACGATATAACGTAAGTAGCGTGGCCATATTTCAGACCATCTTCGAGAATATATAACAAAGTGGTTTAAATGGTATTGTAATCATTTACAGGACTGTTTATGAAAGTTAGGAAAATGACGCGTGATTTTTAGTGCTCTACATGTGTCAACAGCTCCATGAATCCATTCCATCCAGGGATTTGCATTACTTCCTAATAGTTAGCATAAATCAACAAGACATCTGAATTCCGCATACTGGAGATTATTGTTGGGATGCAATCATGTTGCTCCAAAATAATCTTTTTTAATTCTTGAAGACCCCGATTATCGCAAATTGTGATCGATATTTGCGTATTTTTGGTTATTTCTGAAGTACTTGGTATCTCTTTCAGCCTTGGTACAGTTTGTAGGGAATCATTTACTTTATCATGTGGAGCAACAATTCTAAATTATCCCAATGAATAAATTGTATTTATACCATCAATTGCTGAAACATTATGTCAAATGAGATAGACCTGATGTAATTATTTATCAGTCTATATCTGTATACAATTTTTTTATATCTGTAAATGTTAGTTTTAATAGTAACATATAATAAATACAATGTGAAAAGTGTATTTTTGTTTTTCTTCAACAAAAAAACTTGTGACTTCAAAAATACTCATCATATCAATATAGTTTCTGTTTCATTCAATTCAGCATTAAAAACACATATAAGTGAACTGCATGTGGCTTTTAACCACGGGCATTATACAATGACTTTCAATGACTCTGACTTCAAAGTGGAAAGACATTTCACTTTTCTGGTTGGATAATTTATTTTATAATTCTTTTAGCTTTTTCGGATTTTTTAATCTGTATTTCTCTTACAGTTTTTTTTTTCATTTAAGTCACGTCGATGTTCCAAATTATGTTCTGTATAAATTCCGTATTACTTGTGTAACTTCCTGTCGTTTCAATTTAAGGCAACTTTTTGTATCTTTCATATTCAATGCTTAAGCATTCTAGTATTTAGTTATTATAAGTATTTTTTTTTCTTTTAAATAAAGTTTCACACAACCAGCCGACAGGAAGCCTTTCTGGTTAGGAGTTCGGGGATATGCTATGGTGATAAAGATTAAGCGAAAAAAAAAAGTCAGTTCAGCAGGTACCATTATTTTAAAATTTTTAAAGTTTTTAAACTCTTATAAAATGCTTATTTTTAAATATTTTTAGTTATTTCAAGTGATTTATATTTCTTGGATTATAGTAATTTAAGATCTATTTATTTGTTAAATTTTAATAATTATTTTTGTTAAACCTGAAAAAAACACGAAAATTCTAAAAAATTTCAACTTTAACAATTTTTTAAAAAATAACTAGAACTCTAAGACCTAAATCCATGCTAATTATTATAGTACATGCATGTGTGAGTATCTAAAAAATTTAAAAACTCCATCTTCAACAGGAAAAAAGCCTTTGGGAATAGAAAACACTTGCATCAACCAAAGTAAAAGTCTGAGAAAAATGAATTTAAAGTTTGTAAAGACATAAAACAAAAACTAATAATGCTTGTAGAGCTCTAATTTTTGAATATGTTATTTCCCAACTTATAACATTCACTAAAACACTAATTTAACTCAATATGATTGAATATATTTTTTCTTAGTCAAAATATTATGTTGTTCCACAATATCAATAACACTGGTTGATCACTAACAATGACAGATTATTCAGCTTAACATAAACTTAATATTTTCATATAAGTTTTGAACAAAATACATTTATGCATAATAATGATACTAATAACACAAATTTAAAACTAAAAATGACCAGCTTTATACATAAAATAACAAAAATTAAAAACAACCAGCTTTGTACGTAACACCTTCTAATTTCTTCTCGGTTTTAAGTCGGCGCAATTTAGAAAGCTTGATTTTTTTTGTTGCGCGACATTATACTTTACCGATTTTATTTTATTTCTAAAATATGTTTTCCTACAATCAGTAAAATTAGCCAAGTGTTTTGATGCAGAACTCGTTGGAAGGCAATTTATGCCCTGAAATATTTCTAATATTTTTAACGTTTCAATGTTATATTCAGAAATTGCATTTGATACCTCAATCAATACTCGATTCCTAGAAGCACTATTTTCTTTGGAGCATTTGTTTCAAGTCATCGAATGTAAAGCTTCCTTAAAATTTTGTGTCAACCCTCTAACACACCTGATCAACAGGTCTGTAGAAGCTAGCCGTTGATAAATTGGCAAGATTTTACAAAGATGTTTTTCATTGATTGGAGTTTTCACCCAATCTGTATGCGAACCTGGTTTCTTTCCACGAGTCAATGTCAATCAGTCAGATAGAAACAACAGGATTTTCACCAGCAGGGCACTTTTCATGTTGCGGCTTCTGATATGCATGAATTGCCTTTTTCATAGCTTCAATATCGCTTTTATTTTTCCGTATTACATTGGCATAGTAATGGGTAAGTGTTTTTTTATCGTCTCTTCCTTCAAGCTACCATGCTTCTCCCCCCCCCCACAGTTACACCTTCTAGCCGCCAATCTTTCACTGTCTGCCTCAAAGCTGTTCCCAACCTTTTACTCACATGGTTGATGCATTCTTCTTTTTTAATTTCAATTTGAATTCCGTATATTTTCCTTCCATTTAGTTCTAAGAATGCTTTTCAGTCACCGTCAGAGAATAAGGATGTATATCTGAAGCCAATGCTTTCAGATCTTTCCCACAATTTAAAAGCCGCTTTTACTTCCATTGAGCCAGATGACCCTACATGTGTTATGCTTCAAACATCTCGATGGCCTTCATACCAAAAATGGAATCCAGCAGTGTCTTTCTCCAAGGGCAAGTTTAGTCTGCTGACATTCTTCACACCGCTTTGACATAACTTCAAAGTCTATCACAAAGCCTGTCAGCAGATCAATGACGTATACAATTCCAATGTTTGACGTACGTTCTTTTTTCAACCAACTTCCATCTTATGAAAATCCAATATCAACAATATCATTGTCGTTCCTCGAGCTATATGCCTCTTTGACATCTTTGTGAAAGGGGAGTCAGTACCCTATATACTTTCAAAAATTCAATTTTTTTTTTATTTTTATATATTTGAAATCTTCATTTCAAGACCCTTTCCAACGATACAAGTCTTTTGCTCGTATTCGTATTAGAAGTAAGTTAAAATAAACTTTAAAAAAATGTAAACAGACCTTTAAATGGCGTGCCACGCCCACTTTGACAGATGAAAAATATAAACATTGGACATTTAACCCAATGCTTCATTTGCAAAGCCTTACTGCGAGCAAGCGGCAGTTTAACTGTAACTGTTTTTGCATTCTTCCTTGCCGTGTTTACGTATCTTGGCGCTCTTTCATCTCGAAAAAACGTGTGAAGTACTTACAAAACACGTTTTTTTTCTTGAAAATCGCTGAGTTCGGAAGTTGCTATTTATCATTTTGTCTGCTTTTTTCAATCGTGTTATTAATTTTTTCCTTTTCAGCCACTTTAGAGTATTTAATTATGCCTCGGTCCACGAGAATTTTTAAGAAAAGGTCAGGTAAGATCTACAAAAAATCCGAAAAGGTTGTAACTCAGGTTGAAAACCTTTCACCAAATGGACAACAAATTTGTGATAAAGAAAGAAAAATTCCTAATATAGATTATTCTTTTTCAGCTGAAAATACAGGTAAAGGTGTTTTAAATTCTATTATAGACGCGAATATTCTTGCACTTGTATTTAAAAATTTTGTAAATTGCAAAAATTGTAATAGTGGTTTGGAACTGCAGGTGTTGAAAAGCACTTCTGGTCTTGCAGTTTCTTTTATTTTGAATTGTTTTCAGTGTGAGTATACTCATGAATTCAGTTCATCTGAATTTCATGAAGGAATACAGATTGCTACTGTTAATACCAGGTATTTTTATGTGTTGCGTTCCATTGGTAAAGGAGCTGAAGCTGGTCGAATGTTTTGCTCGGTGATGAATCTTCCACAGCCCCTACAAGATTTCAAAACTATAATAAAAGACTTCTAAATGCAACTAGGGAAGTTTGTGAGTCAACAATGCAGAAAGCTGCGAAAGAAGCCATTGATGAGAACAACAGTGATAATAATATTGCTGTGGCTGTTGACGGAACTTGGCAGAAGCGAGGTTACACGTCACACAATGGTGTAGTAACCGTTACCAGTATGGACACTGGTAAAGTAATAGACGTAGATGTACTAAGCAAGTACTGTGCTTGCCAAAACAAGAAAAATCATGAAACGAGCTGCAAAAGTAACTTTCATGGATCCAGCGGTATGATGGAGGTGAAAGGTGCGTATAACATATTCAAACGCTCTTTGACATTCCATAATGCACGCTACCCGAAATACTTGGGAGACGGAGACTCGAAAGCATTTGAAACGATAGCAAAAGAAAACCTTTATGGAGATGAATTTCAGGTGGAAAAATTGGAATGCATTGGCCATGTCATGAAACGCATGGGTCAAGACTTCGAAGACTAAAAGAAAAGATGGAAGGGCAAGTTTTATCTGATGGTAAACGCCTTTCGGGAAAAAATCGTTTGACTGACAGTCAAATCGATAAAATACAAAACTACTATGGTTTTTGTCCTATTGGTGAGGATTCATGGTGTGGGTTCAAAACGGCTGAAGCCACAGGGAGTGACATACAAGCATAAAAATAATCTACCTGTAGCAGTAGTTGAAGCCATGCGTCCTGTATTTAGGGATCTATCGCATCCTGATTTGTTGAAGAAGTGTGTGCATGGGAACACGCAAAATCCAAACGAAAGTGTGAATAACGTCATTTGGTCACGTGTTCCCAAATCAACATTCGTCCAAATTGAAGCACTTTCACTTGGTGTATATGATGCTGCATGCACTTTTAATGAGGGAAATTCAGCAAGATTGCATATTCTTAAAAATTTAGGTATAGAACCTGGAGAATATACGTTACATGATTTGAAGTGCCTTTTCCCAACAATCAAAAGAAAGAAGGAAGGCAAAACGGTATAAAAGAAAAAGAGAAGAATAGAAGAACAAAACTAACGCACAGATTGCTGGCTATGGGGCAGGGATGTTTTAATAAGGTAAGATTTATCTCTTTTATTTTTAAAACTGTATAAACATTTTTCTCAAAAACTGCATAACATACACTCTTTAAATTTTTACCACATTTTTCTATACGTATAAATGTATATACTAAGCAAACTTTTTTCTATTATATCAAAAATATTTCTGCTGATCGCGTGTCGCAAAAATTCATAGTGAAAATCAGTTAAATTTTTTTAAACTATATTAATGTAAGAATTTTGCTCAGTATAAAGATAAATGTCTACTTAAACTGTATAAACAAATTAAAACTTGTATATGTAGTAGATCATTAGAAAATGTGCATTAATTTATTCGACGTAATGTTATGGTATGCAGGTTGTGTGTCGCTCTGAGGGCAAAATATGTCTTTTCTCTGTAATTAATAGGAAGGAGGGTTAAAATAGTTATATAAGACAAAGATGAAAGTTAAAGGTTTAAAAAAATGCATAGATTGCACTCTAGTATGCTGGAATCTTTTGATGAGGCAATGTTTTTACCTTTAACTTGAATTTTCTCAAAATGGTATTTTTGAAGCTGCGTGTACCTTTTTCTCAAATTCTATTGCATCTAGGCTTTTGAAATTTTTACTATGCATGCTTTTCATATAAATATATATACTGAGAGGATTTGCTTCTATTATTTCAAAAATATTTCTTAATATTGCTGATTGCGTGTAAGAAAACGACAGTTTTTGACAAATTCATCGTGACATACAGTTAAATTTTTTTTAAAAAAACCTTGCTATATTAATGTAAGAAATCCGCTCAGTATAAAGATAAATGTGTACTTAAACTGTATAAAAATTTCAAACATGTATCTATTATACATTGTGAGAAAAAGGTACCTAAAAATGGCCAATTTAACATTAGCGGTATAGGGGATACCGACTCCCCGTAACATATGATTTTCTGCAAAGAGATGTCGATCTAGATTTTTTTCTTTATTTTAGAAGTTAAAAGTTCTACTTGACATTATATGTAAATTCATATGCATGCACTAATTTCATATTTACATCAAAAGGTTCATTCGAAACTTTATGTTGGCTTACTTCACTTGACACTTGATGCAATTTGGTATTAATCATGTGTTTTGAAAAGCATGATTCACTTTTTGTTTCCCCACATGTAGTACATATAACATTAAACTTACTTGCAAATCCATTTTTTGAACAAAACAAAGTTTTAAGGATGCACAACAACAAGAACTGCACAGCAAATTTGTAAACAAACTGCTTAAGTTTACAGTATCTACAATAATATAGTTTGAAGAAACAGGTATATCTTCAATTTTATCTACAATACCTGAATCAAAGACACTTGTATTCTGAATTCTCTCACTGGTATCAGCAGAAGGCTGATTTTCAGAATTATTGTTCTTATTTGTCTGCCATCTCTTCAAAGCATTATGTCTCTTTACAACTCGAGAACACTTTGGTCGTGACATTTTCACAGCAGAAAAATGATTAAAAACAGCAAAGCTTTGCTGAACTGCAAAACTTCCAAACTAAAGAAACTTTGTGTGAAAGCAATTATTGGTCTTGAAAAATACCGCCTTTATGAATATCAGTATTATCAGAATGTAGTAAGCAGAACTAAAAGATAAACCAGAACGCAAACAAACAAACGATTTGAATAGTGAAAGTTACAGTTATTAAACCGTTTCGCCTAAGGAATTGATTTATTCAAAAATATTTTTAATTAATTAATTTTAAGAATGGAAAAATGATTCAAAATGAAAACAAAACTAACCGCGCCCCCTCAGCGTTCAAATTTTGAGTAAGATAAGAGATATAAGGCATAAGAGATTGTAAGGATTCTTTGAAAATACATCTTGGGAGTTCAATATTTGTATATGGAATGCCATTTTCTGTTACCTGTTTGGCCAAACTATGCGCCTTTATCCAGGTAATTTCCATGTTGGAAGGATCTAGAAGAATTTTTGATATTTCTCGAGCAATTTTATTTGGCGTTTTCAGATTGGATGCTTGCTCTTTTGTCCACATAAATTTTTTAAAATTTGATCTGTATTTAAGTTCTTTGCAAATTTAACTGATTCTCGTAATACAATTAATTCTATTTGAAACACAGCATTTTTATTCGACAATCTTGCTGACCAACTGTGGGTGATATTTTGACCTTCTAAGACGTAGCAAGCACAGCCAACTCCAAATTCAGTTTTTGAACTATCAGAATAAATGTTAATAAAATTGTTACTATTTCCTCCATCTTCCAACGAAATTTTAGACCTTTTAGTATGCTCCGATGGATGAAATGCCCAACCAGAAACTTCAACTTCAATTTGATCTGGATGTGGGAAATCTTTTATTGATAACGGTTGATTAAGTCTGCAAATATTGATGAATCTACTTTCTTGCTGTAATTGAAGATGTAACGGAGGTATTCCAAGAATAACTCGTAAAACTGCTGTGGCTGTCGTACTGTAGGCATCTGAAATATTAAGAAGGAAGCTTCTTTGAATAGTTGATGGTGAAGACACCAAACTGTTGAGCCATGTGCGAGCATTCTTTCGAAAACAGTTTTGTACAAGATGCGTCTGTTTTTCATGGAAATACCCCAAGACTATGACTATGCTATTTTATTAAGATGTTGGAGACATTGAATGACTTTATTAGATTGATGATAAAGGTGAGTATTCCAGTTAAGTTTATCATCTATGTAAACTCCAAGATATTTGATTGCATGAGTTCTTTTTAATCTTGATGTATTCCAATAAATATATCTTGGGCCAGTTCCCATTGTACTAAATAACATGCACTTAGTTTTTTCTCCGAGACTGTTAATTTGTTTTTAGTAGTCCAGTTATTAAATTGCAGAATACATTCATTAGCTAAATTTTAACACTTATTTTTGTATTTGAAGCGATGTTAATAATGTAGCCATCTGCATAGGCTTGGGTGTGCACATTATCAGGCCATTGTTGGGTTAAAACTTCATTAGAAATCAGGTTCAAGAGCGCGGGTCAACTACAGGACTCCTAAGGACAACCTTGCTTCTGATCACTGTTCCCAATTCCATCTACAGTTTGCATTACAATTTTTCTGTTGAATGAAGAAAAGATTAAAAATATTTTTTAGACAATCACAGATTTTAAGGTACTGTAGTATGGAATTGTACTGAATGTTATCAAAAGCACGTAAATCAAGATCATACAGAGATAGCCAAAAAAATAGATAAGGAAATAACAAATAATCTCAGAGTGAATCGAAAACAACAAAGACAAAACAAGGAATCTATTCTAGTCCACTTTTTCAAGGGCTAAGAACTATTCAAAATGGATTCAAAATAATAGTTGGAAATTTTTCTGTAAGAAGCTAGCATTACGCCAAACATAGCTTCTCACAGCCCGAATTCCCCAAACAAAGGACCAAGAGAGAAGTACACAAAAGCAAATAATCATCGAAAAAGGAAATTACACAAACATCAGAACGCTAAAAAGATTATTAGAAATACTAAAACGCTAAAAGGATGATTAAAAATATTAGCCATCAAGTTCTATTAATAAGCTATCATAAATTAAAATTTAAAAAAACTTACCCGATGATGAAAAATGCAAGAAGATAGAAACCTTTATGCGACCACTACCCACGCTTACAAGAAAAAATTATTAAAGCAAACAATAGCCCCCTGGCGCCATCTATATTCGCAGAAGAGGCAGAGAAAATACAAAACAAAAGAGGCAGAGACAGGAATTTCGTGTTGGGGAAAGAAACCAATTCAGATATATTCAGAAAAAAGCCCTCAGACTGCGATTTATATATATATATATTTTAGACTGTATATTACAGACTGTTTTCAAGGATAAAATCTTTAATGTTGTGAATATTAAAATGGAAATGGATGTCTTTAATGGGGGAAGGGAAATGGTTGGAGTCTTTAAAAAACATTGGAAGCCATTAAAAAATCATTTCTATTATTGCAATTTTTTTTAATTCTGTTAAATTGACTGAAAATCACGTTCCTAAATACTCTAGAATCTATATTGGAATGATAATCACAAAGATTTTTACACTTAAAGTTAAATTCAGCTCTTTTGCCATACAGGCCAAACAAAGTTTTTTGCTTAGTAATCTTAATTTTAATATCTAAGAAGGTACCTTTATTTTGCTGAGAGTTCGTTTTATTAAGTTTAAGTTCTTTTGTATAACAATTAATAATTAAATCTAAAATATCAGAATTTAAAAGAATCAAATCATCTATGTATCTGTAGCCGTAAATTAGATGATTTCGAATAATTTTATCCTCAAAAAAGTGCAAGAAATAGGGATTGCAATCCGGAAAACCGGATACGGTAATCCGGTGGATCCGACATCATTACACGTCTACCGGATCCGGCGATCACCGGATCCGGTAAATTAAAAAAAATACATGAAACTGATTTCTTGAAAATACTCGCGTTGTTGCAAGAGTAGGTACTTAAATGCGTGGTGCGTACGAGTCGTTCTACGCTGACTCACCCGCTACAAATACAGACATTGTTATTGTTCAATTGATAGATGAATTATGTTTATGTTGCATTTACGAGTACGAGAATGATTTAAGTAGATAATTAGACTTAGAAATGAATTGAGCAACGATCCACATTTCTGATTTTTCTTTATAATATGATTTTCTTCTTACATAGTAACCGAAATAACGTTTTTAATTGCAAGTATGTCCCTATGTCTATTGCATTGCAGGTACTAGTCTAAAAGTTCTAAAACAAACATGTCACTTTTGAAACCAATTCAAAATGAAAACAGGAATATTAATATACTTACAGAATAAAAAAACTATTATGATGAAACAAAACGAATTGATGATACATTTACTATGCCGGGAAAAAAAGTTGTAAGACTATAAATGAAAAATATCTTAGAAAGAGTTGTTCAAGATGATAAGCTTCAAAAGAAAACGTAGATAATATAGTAGAAAATAACTTAGATTCATCGTAATTGAAAAATGATTTGACATTACAGAAAGAATTACAAATGCAAATCCAGCAAGATATGAAAACCTAGAGCATAAATACCAGAAAAAGAGAAAGATTATGAGAAAGCATTAAAAAAAGGAAACGATTGCATGTGAAAGTGAAGGAGTTCGAGGAAAATACTTGTCTTCTATTCATGAGTATTTGTTGACAATAAAACCGACAAGTGTAGAAGCAGAAAGTTCTTTCTAGGACGCTGGTTGTATTTGTAGCTCTGTAAGAAGTCGATTGGCAGATGACACAATTAACACTATTTGTTTCCTACGATAATTTTTTCAAAACCAAAGTTAGTTTTTTTTATTGTTTTACTTAAAATAATAATTTAAAGTAAGTTTATTAAAAAAATACGAAGAAGTTTTAAACTGGCTATTGTTATAATTGTGCCATTGATTAAACAGATTCACGATGACTGTCATACTTATAAGAATGAGACTGCTTGGCTTGTTTAAAATACCTAATTATTGTGATCTCAGTTGATAAGCTTGATTTTGTTAGATTTAATATAAGTTACTTACATAATATAAATTAAGTTACATTACAAGTTATCATTGATGTCATTTGTGAAATCTAGTACGTGAGACTGAACTTAACCACCCGTCATTATCTAATTATTACTAAACTAATATAACAATTACAATTCAACTAGTTACACTACGCTAGATTTTTATTGTTGATTCATACGTAAATGTTGATTAATTATAACAGTGTAAATAAAGTTGATTTCATAAGAAATTAACGCTCTTTTTATAAACTTTGTAATACACTCACTTTATTTTCTTTTATGCAGTTGATTTTGAAATGAAAAGGAAAAATCGCTTTGATGTGACTAATCCGGTCGGATTCCCATCGCAATCCCTAACAAGAAGGTATTGGCCAGTGAACTGGAGAATGTAACACCCATCGGAATACCTGAAATCTGTTTTAAAAAGTTAATGACATTAAAAAGATAGTTTTTTTTAATGCTGAAATTACAAATTTCGAAGTAGTCAGTTTTTTAAATAATTGAGTCGTTAAGAAATTCATTGTACATGAAAAGGCAAACTTCCATTAGTTTATCATGTTGCAGATTTGTGTACAGATTTTCGAAGTCAAATGAATTTAAATTGCAAATTTTGTTAGTATTCAGGAGGTCCAAAACTTCAGCATTATTGCAGATAATGAAGTTATCTTCTTTTTTAATCTCATATAAAATAATACTTAATAATTTGAAAAAATGTTTACTGATAAAATAATTATAACTTCCTCTACCACATGTAACAAATCTAAATCTAGTAGGATTTTTCTGAAATTTAACATTTGGAAAAAGATACGGATAGTTAAGAGAACATGTTTTAATTTTGAGTCTTTTAGCAAAAGCCAACATTCTTTTATCTAATTCCATTTTATTGCAGTCTACTAGGCTCAATTATCAATCAAATATCAATTGATAACACCGCCACATGCTTGTGAGTTATTCTGTATTGTCGTATTTTAGAGAGAATGTATGCAGTGCGAGATCCACTGATCTGCCTTCTCGAAAACCAAATTGATAAGGGATTATTTTATTATTGTATTCCAGAAAGAAAGCCAGGCGTTGAGTCATTAATATTTCTAAAAGCTTCGCTATCGTTGGTAAAGTAAAAGTTGGTATTGGCCTATAGGCTGAAATTTCTTGAAGGTATAATAGGCATATTATAGTGATTTGTTGTTTTTAATACTATAGATATAGTGTTTATAATCTTATTATCAGTAATAATCTTATGACCGATGCAATTATTGTCACAATTTACGGAGATTAATCATGGCCGAACCGCTAACTTTTAAACACTTCACACATAGACATACACTTCCAACTAGAAGAAATGCTTTAAATTTGACAAAGAATTGCATTCTATATTGTTTGAGTCAAGAAATGTAATGCTAAAAAATTACGAAGTTTAAATTTCTATACAATTCCCGGTCCTATTAGTCATATTTAGTAAAATATTTTCCACACTCTACATTTTAAACAAAATAAAGTTCTATTCCTCTGCGACCAAAACTCAGCGACATACGAAGCTTTGAATTTCATTATTTTAGACCAATCAACAGTTTCTGTTTCCTCGAAGCGTCGTTGACGAAGCGTCGATTGACGCATCTTCCACCAGGCGGCCACTGAAATTGTCTAAAATTGGCTAGAATAGTGATTTTCAAGGCTTCATAACTCGGTCGGTTTTAATCGCAGAAGACTGAAACCTTGTTGTTTTCAATTTTAGTATGTCAAAAATATTTTACTAAATATGAGTAATAGGACCGGGGATTGTATAAAATTTTAAACTTTGTAATTTTTTCAGCATTGAGTTTACTGATTCAAACAACTTAAAACACAATTATTTACGTCATTTAAAGCATTCTCCTGTTGGAAGTCTATGCTTACCTGCAACGGTTTAGAAGTTAGCTACTGGGTCACGATCAAAACATACACTCTTTATATATTTTCAGTACTATTCATTGAAATAAAATATCCAGTTTTAAAAAGTTAGACTTCAAGTTGAACTTGAATAGTTTCCTGGAAGAATTTTTTACTTCATTGAACCCATATCTTTCTTTATAGTGCTCGTGAGAATTCGATAAAAAATAAACACCTCTCCGCTTTCTACAGAGGTGGAGACAGTGACCATTGTTCTAACCTTTCCTTAGCACAACGAGAAATCCCAAAACACAGATGCGGCAAGTGAAACAAAAAGATTATGCCTTTACTTTTGTCGAGAAAACAAAATGAACACTGATTCCCACGGGAGCTTTCAACTAATGAAATGTCCCATTGCACATGATTAGCACGAACCGTCTGTATGTTTATTTCTCTTTCCTTCAAATGGGCAGTACGATACTCGAAACATTCCCTTTTTTCATTTTTCCTTCAACCGTTACTTTTCTGAGTGTAAAGTCAATAAAAGGAACAAATGGAATTTTATCTGCGAAAATATTGATTTGAATCCGAAGAACATATATTTTAAGAAAAAGTTTAAAACATCTTTTCAGTTTCAATAATTCCGTCTTTATAATTTTATTTAATTTATTTCGAGTTAAAAATAAATAAATAAATAAAAATTGAAATATTAAAAACTTTCTCTAATTTTCCAAGTATTTATTACAAATTTTAATACAATGCTTTTTGAACATATTGTCAAGTATTCTGTAAGATTCGAATTATTTGGTGGAAAATTCGGCATGTTATACGCAAAAATCATTCGGTAAAACTTGTGATTTTTTAAGAGAACTTTCATAATTTTCAAGGATGTACTTGATATTTTTGGGAAAATGTATGTAAGCAATGTTCATATTAAGCAAAACTATTGACGAAAGTTTTAAATCATTATCAGGTTTCTGTGGAACGCGATGAGCCCAAATTTTTTTTCTGCTTCGTCAATATCTGCTCGATCCCCTAAATACTTTCGTGACCTAATTTCACTGTAAAATGTAAGTTAAAGTCTATTCTTTACATGCTCGAAGTTCAAGAGCAGTTGGTGCAGCCTCTCGTTAAAAATTTTAAAAATGGGAAAATCCGAAAGTGTTCGAATACTTTTGATCACGTAGTGTATCATTATGAACAGTTAAGCGAAACGAAACATTGTACTATTATTTTTTAAATTATTTATTGTCCAGACTTTAGTAATCAATTAAATAATCAATATTCTGTGCAATGAACCTCCATTTAAAATGAAGTTTAATTAACTGCACAGAACTCTATCCATAACCTTAAGAGAATTATAGAGAGAGTTTCATGAATGTAAACAAATTTAAATTCGGATACTTTGTTTACGTTTCTATTTAAAATGATTTATACGCCAATTACAACAGATGCACCCTTCGTAGTTTCCTCGTACTGTCGAATCTCCCTTTCGACTACTATCAGGGGCAGATTAAAGGCTAGGCGTACCAGGTGCCCTCCTAGGGTCTTGAGCTAAAAGGAGCCTCCGAAGCGCAAAGTTTTTTTTTAATACCACGATAAATTGACTTAATTAAGAAACTCCCAAAATTAATTTCTATCTAACCAGATGTAAAATCTTAGTTCAGATAGACTAGTGTTTAATCAATTCCATATATAAAAATACTACCCGTCAGAACTTTTAGGCTAAGGAAGAAACCCATTCGTTATTAAAAAAATCTCACGAAGCTGTCGTTTTGATTATTGGACGGAATGGTGAATTTTCATTTTTTTCCAGTGATTATAAAATATTTTATTTGTCGTTAGCATTAATAGATCAGTTCAGTTAGTAGCATTTCTTTTCATTCTCAGAGGGCCAATTGCATTCAGTGAGCTATTTCGAGTAATTGCCACGGTGGAAATGTGAAACTAACGATTGCCGATTTCTATTTATTTCATCTTCACACTTTTATTTAACGCCTATTAAGGGTCATTTGACAACAGTAATCACCGTGGTCCCTACCATCTTTTATCTTAATCTGGTCACCAAGGAAAATCACGTTAAGGATGAAATTCCTTATTGATTCCAGTATGTGTTACATTGGGAAAGCTTATTGCTATTAGAGATGTGACGTTTTTCAAAATTGTGCGAGGCTCGAACACCATAACGGCGAAGAAATAAGCCTTGATATATTGTTGGTCACCGTCAGGGGAAAAACCGCTCTGTACACAATTTTGTAAACATTAATTCTCAATCTATGAAATAGATACAACTCTGACTAACGAAGTGGATCATTTTGAAAAGTTTTTATAATCAATAAGGTAAATTATATTTAAGATATCATTTTAATTTTGAATAAGATTTCCATCAATAATTTCATCGAAGAGCATGCCGAATTTCATGAGCTCATTGAGCTGCAAACAGGAAACAAAATATTTTAAATTCCATAGATATTCGAAAAAAATTTTGGTCGCTGAAGTACAGCGCTACATTTGTAACTTTATGAAATAGAATGCAGCTTTTTCATTTAATTTAAAAACAATGTTTTCGGAATTTCAAAAAATTAGTCTCTTAAAATCCATTTCAACAGAAGCAGTAAAGTTGTAGTCAATGTTCTAATCTCATTATTTTATCTTTGCAAAGATCGTGATTATCGTAATTTTTCTTATAACAGCGCATCTGAAACGTTGCTATAAAAACATTCTCCAATTAATATCTTCAACACAATTTGCAAGGATAAGTAACAAGAAATCTATAATCTGTTTAAATCTTATATTTTCAACTACTGATTCTAATTTCATAATAATATATTTTGAATTATTAATTATCTTAAAAATATGCTTTTAAATTGAATTTCTATGTTTCTCAATTCCTTGTGTTTTCATTAATATATGTAATAATACGATATATAAATCTAATAGCATCACTGCACAGAAAACAATCCGTGCTTTAAATAAAATAATTAATTCCATAAACAATAATATGACCTTTTTATATATTACAATCTATCCAAAATTCCACAAACAGCCTATTAAGTTCAGATATATCACTTGCGGAACAAATACCTACATGGAAAAAGCAGGAGAAATATTCTGTAAGTACTTAAATATTATTCTAAGTTTTATAGAAAAAGAAACGTTTACCTGGATAATTAAAAATAATGCTAAAGTGATTGACTTTACAAAGAACAATGAAACAACTCACATCGAGATATATGACTTTCAGGACCTGTTCACAAGCATCCCACTTAATAAATTAAAAGAGGTTTTAATGCAACATTATTATGACTTAACAAAACTTGTTAGTCTGCACAGAAGCGTATTGGTTAGACATAATTAATTTATGCGTCTTCAATAATTTCATCTCGAATGGCGAAAATATTTGCTTATAGATTAACGGAATTCTACAGGGATTTGTTTTTCTTCTTTAATTGCAAATCTTTTTCTTCATTATTACGAAAAAATATACAGTTTTAAGTTTAAAATCAGCTTTTAGCTATGTAAATGACATCAAAATTTTTAATTTTATTTTAAAGAGTTTTCTACAGTTAGTGGGAATATTTATCCTGAGGAACTAACATTTAAAAAAACTACAATAATAATATTAAAGCTATTTTTCTTGATTTAGATATCGAGTGTCATAACAAATTAAACATTTACGACAAAAGAAATGAATTTAAATTTAATGTTAATAGGTTTAACTTTTGTAATTCAAATATCTCTTTTAAGCTCTATAAAAACACAATAGTATTTCAACTACTAAGGATAAAAAATATTTGTAACAATTCAGAATCAAAGAAAGAGCAAATTGAACTTTATAAGAGCAATCTTAATTCCAATAAAATTACCAATTCTCTTTATTTTCCTTTATTCCATAGCGTTATTTTGTAGGTTAAAAAAGCCACTTGCTTTGCCTTTGTTCTGTTTCCCTTTGATCTATTGCATTTTACAGTTAATTTCATTTTTATTTAATTGCCTCTTTATATACTGAAACTCTTATAAAGGTTCTTAAGAATTTTCACGGACAGTAAAAGGTTTCTAAGACTTTTCACTGCTAGTAAAATATTATCTGAAACTCGTGACGTTAACTGTTAACCTTCATAACCTAGAACACGTCAGCACTTCTGAACGTTCCAATGTACGCGTGCTGCGTGCATCTGGATACCGCTACTGTATTGCTCATCCATTTATGGACTTTTGGGTGAGTTTTGACGCCTTTTTCTTTATTTTTGTTTTGCGTTATTGGTTTTAAAATGTTGTTTCATATATTTTATTTCAATTAGACATGGACTTTTTACATTATTGGTTTTGAAATTTGGTTTCATGTATTTTATCTCAATTAGACATGAACTTTTTGCTTGATGTTTCTTAGTTTCAAAATACTGTTTTTTTTGTTCAGTGTTCCGGGGAAACAAACTCTTTTTAGCATTATTGCTAGAGTTTGTGTTTAGAAAACACCGATAATAAGTATACGCTCGTTCGGCATTTCCCTGCTGATGACGCGTCGCGAACGTTAGCGTTATGTTCCGTTTTGTTATTTGGGTTTTTCTTTTCTGAAATGGTTTTAATGTTTTATATTATTTTCAACAAACATGGAGTGTTTCATAAACTTAAATTGTAATTAACTGTTTAGAATAATGTATAATGTGCTCTTATAGTATATATTGTAGTCTTATCAATTATTAAAGCATCATGTTGATTTTTTAATAAATGCATAAAATTTAATTTTTATTATTATTGAATTTATGTGCTGGTATTTCATAATTCGCGTATTTTTATCAAAATAAATTTCATGTTCTATTTAAACTATATCTGAGACTTCTTAAGTTTGGAGATAATTTTAGTATATGAGAAAGATGTTTTTAAATTAGCATAAATATCTACTAATAATAAAGGAGAAAGTGCCTCTGTGTGTGTGTTAGTCCTTTACAGGGCAGATCGCTGAACTAGAGCTATGAAATTTCGCAGAAACATACTTTTGAGGGGGTGGGAATGAATTTCGGGGCCCTTTTTGAAATTTTAATTAATTTAAAATTAAGCGAATTTTTGAAAATGTTCCATAATAATTTTCGGAAATATTAGAGCACAAAAATAATTTTTACGCCATCTGAATGTGCAAAAAATCGCCTTTTCAACGACAGCAATCAAGTTGCCGTACAATTTTTTCTGCACTTTTAATAAATTTTTAAGATTTGTTGGCATAATTTACAATACTTTTCATTGTAGCAACGGAATTCTAAATATTTTCATTGTTTAAACAAACATTTATTTGCGTGTTTCTCTACCATTGTTGAAAGCTAAGGTGATATCTTAATGTCTAATGCTATGTTTTAATCAGCATATTTTCATCCGGGAAACTTACGGCTGGAAGTAAAATGTGCCACGTCATTTTAAGGTTAAAATCAAATGCATATTTTGCAAAAGGAATAAGAAGCTGAAGTTGATGCCGACAATGTAAAATTGGATGTTACATGATACATTCAGTCACCTGATTCCATTAGGGACGTTCATGCAGACAACTAACAGAACAAAGCTACTGAAAGAACACGGGTTAAGTGCCTATCACAATTTGAAATTTAAAATCAGTAAGGGAATCATGACTATCAAATTATGCATAAGAGATTCAATTGAAATTATATACCCGGCGAAGAAGCTGGTCGCCAAAGGCGGCTAGTGATATAATAATTAATATCAATTTACAATAATCGTTTCAATCATAATTTCAAACAATGAAGTACAAATTCAATGTCATTATGACTATCACAACAACATAAAGAAACATTTACTGAAATTGGTTTGTTTCACATATTTTGCAGTAATTTTTGGCATCTGCAATTGTGAGATAGGTTTGGTTTTTTTTTCACTAACTTTGCTTTTATTTCAAATAGATTTTTCATAAGAAATGAGTGTGTCAGCTGAGTCCTTTGCAGAGATTTTTAATAGTGGCTCTTGAGAAGGTTAGCAAAAATTCACCGGTAGAACCTTGCCAGCAAATGCCGATATTACTTTCAGAATCTACAGGATAGTTTTAACTCAGCGCAGTGGATATTTCCGTGCATATTTGACTTTAATTTGAATTCAGAGACTGTAGTCATTTCGGACATCGACTGCAAAATTTTGGAATCTATTCTTGTGTACAATTACACGGGAACAATTACACTGGATGAAAAAAATGTATGCGACATAATTGCTTCCGATTTTCTACGACTGGATGACTTGTCGAAAAGGTGTAGGCCATGTGTGATTGAAAACTTGACAAGTACCAACTGTCTGCCAATACTTACTGCCGTTTCGCAAATTAACAGGTTGGCTATCTTACAAGGATTGATCCAGATTGTGCTTGCTCACATCAAAGATATTTTAGAAACATCAAATGGCGAGTTGGAAGAACTTCCTTTTGAAATCCTCATAAAATTGCTTGAAAATAATAGTTTGAATATTATATCTGAAAGATCTGTCTGGAAAGCTATTATTTAGTGGACTGAAGCTAACAGTTCTATAAGACTGCCTCAATTACCCATACTTTTAACTTGCCTTAGACTCCAAGAAGAAACAAACGAAGAATTGGTAGTGGAAATTCTTTCTCATACCATAGTAAAAAACAATCCATATATCTTGATTTAATCTTGAGCAATAAATTCAATTTCTATAGGATCAAATGTTCGATACTTTCTCAACACGAAAGTTTGGTGCCACTCTACCAGAATTTGTAGATGAAGTATTTATTTCAATTTTAATATAAGGTAAGGGGCCCAAATATACCAAATTGAGCCATTATTTTAATAAGAGCACTAATACATGTGCAATTCGTCTAAAAATTGTTCCAATCTCTTATCTGGACAATTATCTACAAACAGATTGAATTACAACTCTAAAATATAAGGTTAACACTCATTCCCATTTTTTTTTTCAAACCGTGGAATTTTTTCTTCTGAAAAAAGAATCTCCAACTATATGCCCCTAATATCGTCTACGTCTAAAATGGATTAAAATAAAGTTAACTTATGTTATTGATCATATTTTCTTTATTAAACATGAAAATTAAGGCAGAACAAAATTTAAAGTAATACAAAGCAGTTTTTTTGTATTTTTAGGAATATAGTTAAAATCTTATTTCTAGCACATTTCCTCTAAATTTAGGAACATTGCCAGGTGGTAGGACATCAACCATATATTTTTAAAGGTAATTTTCTTTTTTAATATAGTGTCCCTCAAAGGACTAGGACGATAATAGAAAAATCGAAGTGGGCGGTAATGGGAAACTCATGTGGGCGATATTGGGAACAACCGAACCCTCAAACATAGCGGCATCCCCCTTCGGAATCGGATCGCAAATCAAAAAACAAACCACACGAAAATAAAGCCACCCTCAAATAATATAACATTATGACTTAAACTTTACTGATTATACTGAAAGTAATGAAACATGATTATTAATTCGCCTAATCATGTAAATCACGTAAGCTAAAGATCCAAATATTCTAAAATGTCTTACCGACGGTTTGAACCCAGACCATATTTCAATTGGAGTTAGAGGGCTTGTTAGTTTATGTTCGCATCTATTTTCAGCATGAACAAAGGTTAAAAGAGCTTCAGCCCAAAATTTTGGCTGTAAACCGCTGTCGTGGAGCATAGCTCGTACTCCATCCATTGCTGTTCGATTAAATTTTTCGGCAATCCCATTTTGTTCGGGTGTATATAAACTAGTTCTTTCCATTTTAATCCCTAATTTAGTTAAGAAGTTTTCAAATTCTTTGTGGCAAAATTCAAGACCATTGTCCGATCTCATACACTTAATCTTAGAATTTAATTCTCTTTCTACTTTAGCTAAATACTTTTTAAAACAATCAAAAACTTGATCTTTACTTTTTATTATATAGACATCTACCTTTCTTGAGTAATCATCAATAATAGACGAAAAATATCGATTTCCACCTATCGAAGTTACTGGTGCAGGTCCCCATAAATCACAATGAACTCTATCTAAGCACCTTTGAGTAGTTCTACGATACGTATAATTTTTCTTTAAAGATGATCTGGTAGATTTAGCTATCTTACAATTAACACAATTTTCAACTTTAGACTTACTTAAATGTTCAATACCTTTTACAGAATTATTCTTACTCATACTTTGGATTAAAGGCATATTTACGTGACAAAATCTTCTATGTACAAAATCTAACTTCAAATTTGATATTAATGCAACTTCCTTAAATTTAGCTTCATATTTAGTTGGATAGCCATACACAATATACAGTTTATCTACTCTATTTACAGAAAACATATATTCTTTACGTGAATTGTATATAATCATTTTATCACGGCCCCATTCAATATAATTACCAACAATATCAATTTGGGCACCACATATCAGATTTCGTCTCATTTTGGGTACATACAATACATTTTTTAAATTTATTTCTACTTTACCTTTAACGTCCAAGATTGTAAATGTAATGTCTCCAATACCCACGGCTTTTGCAGAAGAGTCTCTCTCCCCCACCAGAACTTCAGTTGGGTAAATTTGCTTCAGATTCGAGAATCAGTCCTTTTGATTGCATATGTGAGTAGTAGCTGCCGAATCGATGAGGAACTCCGCTGGTCTTTCTCTGGTGACCGTTGTCTCCACGTTTGATGATTCGAGTCCCTTCATTTCAGCTAGTCGATTTGGACCTCGATTTTCTGTACAAAAGGATTTGTCCTGCGATTCTTTTTTCTTGCAACATCCATCTTCTGAGTGACCTTTTCTTTTACAGTATTTGCAGAAAATTGAGCTTGATTTCCTATTTCTTCTTACACCAGGGTCCATCACGGTTCCACTGCCATAGGATTTCATCGCTGTGTTCTTCTGCTTCTGACGATTTTCCTCAGGGTTCCTTACTCCTGCTGTATAGGCGTTGATTGAATTCTATTTTCGTCTTTAAGTTTCAGCTGTATTCTCCCGGATTCTGTTATTAGTTGCTTCGTAATATTATCCACCGTAAATTCTTCATCTTTTATTCTATATAGGATATGGACCAAATTGTCGTATTCTGGAGGTAGAAAACGTATTAGCTGAAAGCATACAAGAATGCCAGGCATCTTGAATCCCGCTTCTTTTATCTGTTGGTTCTTCTCCACGATTTTCTTGCTGTAGATTCCAATAGTTTCTTCGTTAACGTCGAATCTGCTGCTGAAGAAATCATCTACTAAACTTGCAAGACGGGCTCTTGAACTTGGTTCGAAATTTGCTTTTAGAGTATCCCAAGCCGTTTTTCCATCTTCAGTATCAGCAATGAGGGCTTGATATTTCCGTTCAACTCCCATGTATATCGTCGTATAGGACCTTTGCTTTCTAAGTTCATACGCCAGCTGTTCTCGATCGGATGCTCCTTCAGAGCAAGGTTTCTCAGTTCCAAGAATAAATTGCCAACATCCCTTTTCCATCAACAATACCTTCATGTCTGTTTTCCAGCTTCCATAGTTGAAGTCGCTAAGCTTCGGAGAGGCGAAAATTGAAGTTTCGGCAGACTCAGACATGCTGTAGATGACGTTTTTTTCTTCTTTCTCACAGTCCAGGAAATTCATATGTGCAACGCTGGAGGTTAAGGGCCCATAACCAATTTCTCTGTTGGAAAACAGAGAAACAACAGAGTACGCATAAAGACGAGAGAGTCCATTTCTCTTCTAATAAGATGCATTTATTTGAGTTGGTTTTATCATCTCGATAAACATTGAAAGAAACATAACTAAATTATTATTACATACAAAAACATTATGTTCTAGTAGCAACATGATGAGCACAAGTGATTACATGGTCGAATCGACTGCATATCCATTTCGCCTCGATCCACACCGCCGATCCACTTCTCGATCCGCCCATTCACCTATCTGTCCATTCACACAGAGAATCCGCAGGCCTTTTATATACACGCCAACATCATACAGAAAATGACGTCATGGACATGTCCACCTTGCGGCACAGGAATATTCAGAGATTTCATTTCCCTTACGGCACGACCGATTATCTCCAACACATTTTATTTATAAATTATCTTTACCTAAAAAAATCGTGCAGAGACTATCATACTATTATTAAAAGAATTTTAATTGTTTTTAACTTCTTAATCTTCTCTATTTTCCTTGTGAGTTGCGATGATAAATAATATTGATTTTTATCAGTCTGTGTTTCCTGATTATTTTTAGTGAGGAAATAAGATTGCGTTTATTATTTTTTTCATATTCTTTGGAAAAAACGTTTTGAATACTTTTTATTTCAACAATTATTTGTGTATTATATAATTAAAGGTCTCTAGGATATTATGTATATTAGAAAATATATCCATTAAGCAAAATAACGGGTTATAAAATTCATAATTATGATGTAATTGGGATTTTATAATGCATTCCCTAGAGAATGACATATGAAATCTGCATAGCAAGTTTGTATCATAAAGTGATTTTGAGAAATCATGTCACAGGTAGGGAAATTTTATGAAATTACCAGTTTAGAGGTTAGGTTAGGTTAGGTTATATTAACGTCCCGTTTTGAAGCAACACGAGGGCTATTTAGGGACGGACCTCGTAATTTTGAACCACGGTCAGATGACGAGGACGACACCTGAGCTGTACCAGTTTAGAGAGAAGCGCTTTTAAATTACAAAAACACGATTTTTAATGTAAAGTTATGCAGTAATTTACTTAAATTTCACTACATGTATACATTACACTCTCCTCCTTGGTGAGTTTACTCTTTTTAGCCCATTTCTTTTTTTCCTAGCAACTTTGTTACAGGTGACGCTTTGATTCGATCACTTGTTCCTACATATGGGTACCACTTTTAGAGGGCCCCCAAGAAATTGACCCTGACTGCAACTGATTTTTTATGTAAACTTTAATGCTTATGCTAAACTTTAATGATTAGTAAACTTTAATGCGTATGTTAAACTTTGATGTTTTTGTGAAAACTTATTTTTTATGAAATTGTTAGACTTGTGTTTATAATAATTGTTTGCCGCACAGAAATCTTGTTTATCTATTTACGACCCACACCTACCCATTCACCAATACCGTAAAGAGGATATAGGATTCGGAGCCTGAGCGAATGGACCGCCTGTTCTTTGGGATCAAACATCCTCCTGCTGGCATGGAAGTGTGAAGACGGTGGTGCTGGTTGAGGTGCTGTCCTCGTTATCTGACCACAATTCATAATTGCATGTTCCTTCTCAAAATAGCTTTCGTGTAGTTTCAAAACAGGACATAAATCTAACTAAAGTAATAAAAACTGTTTCTTACAAAGCGTAAAAAAGGTTGGTTTTTATTACAGCAAAATTAAGAACAATTTTAAAAACTTAAAAGTCATCTAAATCTTATTCTGCGGTCCACAGATATGATTACATTTAACTATGAGGAACTACAATAAAAAATTTATGGAAAATAGGATACTTAATGTATGTTTTTTCCAATTTTAACTTATTATGATAGAATCATGGGTAGTGATCCAAATCATATAAGATTTAGCAGAAAAACTTCTTCGTATATTTCCCACTGTAAAAATAGTCATATGTATAAATATTTCCGTTGTGAGCTCCCCGAAAAAACGTTCTTCTGTTATGGGATTTTGGGACAACTGAAGCAAGATGAACCACGCAATTTCACTTTCTAAATGAGTGACATTTGGTTTGAGATTTCTTTTCAATGAGTTCTCAGGCGTGCTGTTAAATATTTTCTAAACAATGAAAGAAGACGATTTGAACTTTCAAATGAATCGATTGAGAAAGCTTTGAAAGGCTGAAGAAGGAGAAATAATTTGTTTCAAGATGCTCAACGTACTTGCATTTATAGGGAAGATCGAAGCGTTGATTTTGAAAAAGTAGTCTCTGTGTTTATTTTTTTACTATAACTCTGCTAGAGTGTCCTCATTGTGTGAGCGAAATGACCAGGATTTGCATTTCAATCCTCATGGACACTGGCCAGAGTTAGAGATCCCTGACTCAGGTTAAGAATAATTTATTGGTCATTCGACCTGCATGCTTCATTTTGTTTTATAATTTCCTTCGTAGTGTAATTCCAGTTAGAACTTAAATTAGTTTTCTAACAATAAATAATGATCCTGTTGTTTCAGTCACACGACATGACACCACTATTGATGCTGTATACACGCGATATCTGAACAACGTTAATTCGAAAACATTTATATCGTACTTGAGTTACCAAAAACCAATTGTCACATATTCAATCATCACCGGCAGAAAGCTATGGAAGTAGACGTAATTCTAAGTGAAGGATTGTTAAAATTTTATATGGAAATAAATTCTCTAATTTTCTTTAGACTGCTTTAAAAAATAAATTAATTTTTGTTATTTAATTAAAATTTTATCGCTTATATTACCATCTCGCTTCACTTCTTTTACCTTTCTACTTGTACGAATTTTCTGCATACACATTAAATTTTAGTTTCCATCACGTCAAAGAAGTACAGCATCCAACACGCGTTCATAAGTATACGCAACCACTCTTTTTATGTTACTTGTATAACCTCTAATTAAAACAATGATTTCTGGTTACTTAACCCTTTCGACCCGACTTTTGCAGGAGTGAAATTTAACTATGAAAAGTAATTTAATTACTGTTGACATACTAAAAGAAGTATTCTATGAGTTTAAAGATTTTCACTTTTCCCGTTTCCTAGAGTCTCCTGTTTCAATATGTCCGAATCGTATAGTCCACTGGGACTATTCCAGCAAAACGTCTGCAAAACTCTCCATTCAGCCATAATGTTTGCATGACAATGAAGCAACTTTACAGTTTCGTAACAATAATCTTGTTACGAAAACAACAAAAACATAAGTCCGGCATTTGCAATCTGATAGTTTATCCAAGTTTCTTTAATCATAATTTCATTCCCTAATTCCTTAAGAACACTGAAAACATAAAAACCTATATAAAAGTGGGATTTATTTGCCAATACAGAATGAAGTCTAATCCCCGGGACGTATATGCCCATTAGGGCCGAAAGGGCTAAGGAGCGTTTCAATTAACTAAGACGGAAAGCAAATAAAAGTGAATTCGAATTTTCTCAGAAAATCTGACACATATGGCAAAAAAAAAAAAACAGTTCGGGCGGAAAGAAAGTAGTGCAATCCATTCTTAAAGACAAAATGAACCAGCAGAGGTATATTTTATTATTTGGCTTAATAAACATAAAACCAATGAAATAATTTTGTATGTTTTGATACATTTTCAAATAAATAAATAATGAATTCCTTTATTTTTAAAAAAATCTAATAACTAATTTTGCACAAGGAAAAATGGCAAATTGGACAATTAGAGTTGGATGGGAAGGCAAGTCTAACTGACACATTTAAAGAAATACTAGATATACTAACGAAAAAGTATTTCTCATATATTTTACACTAGCCGTCTTCGGCGACTAGCTTGTTTGCCAGGAATATGATTTCAATTGAATCTTGTTTCATTTTATATCCATGGCTGCTCATCTCAACGTTCAACAATGAAAGAGAAATATACAATTAAATATTTGTTTAAGCAATGAAAACGGTTTGAATTGCGTGGCAACAATGAAAAATAGTGTTGCAAATTATGCCAAAAATATTTTAAAAAATTTAACTTAATTGATATAATTTAAAATGTAAATTTTTGCACTTTCAGATAGTGTAAAATTGATTTTTGTGCTGTAATCTGTTTGGAAGTTATTAAGGGAATACGCCGAAATTTTGCTTAATGTGTAATTAATTAAAATTCTAATTAAAATTTCTAAAAAGGTCTCCGAGGTGCACATTACCACCCACCAAAGTATGTTTGATTTCGTGACTCTAGGCCTAGCGGTTTGATTATTATAACGCCAACATACAGACACACACACAGAAACACACATTCTCCTTTATTATTAGTAGAGATTTACTACATTAATTTATCAGTGAAATGAGATGCACACAAATGTAGTAAATTTTTCAGCTTCTACTAATTAATTAACTCTTTCTGACTTTATTAGTATTGATTTCTGATTATACTTCCATAGACTTCCCTACACGCCACTTAATTAAGAAGATTTCGGTACCTATTCCGTCCTTCATCTTTGCATTCCACTCACGTGAAGGGCAGAATCTCTGATTCGACTCACACTCGTAGAAAGGGGGAACTATTCTTCACTTGACAAGGTTTCGGGATTGGAGTCAATCCGCTGCTCCGTTGGAGCAGACGAATTTTAACGGGAAACTAACTTCATGGTGAAAGTAACAGCAAACAAAAGATTAACTTCTTCGGCCACACCTAATGATTTCTTTTCTCTAAACAGGACGCAAATAACACAAGGTAATACAAATAACAATTCTCTTGTTAAGGGTAAAACTAATAAATTATTTAGAACAAAGTCATAATTGAATCATGGTAGTGTTCGGCTGAACAACTAAAGGAAGTAAGCATTACTTCAATTAGGATCAGTTTGTTATCTATTAAGGGTATAAGGGTTAGTTCCAGCCACGCTAAGCCAAACCTATGGTAACATTTCCATTTTGGATTGTCTTTTTCATATCTCTTTTATATTATTTTAAGTTCAATATTTTATATTTAATAGTTCTTTAAGTATGTTTATAGATGGGGTAATGTTATTTCATCTAGATTCTATTCATTTCTTATGGCTTATGCAATATTTAATGACTTATTTTCAATCACTATTTTTGATGTTAATTATTTCTAATAAGGTTGGAGAATTTTTAGGATTTTGTTTTTATTTTTGACTATAGAAAATTTCATTTTGATACCATTAAATTTTTAGGGCTCATTTTCATGTGATTGGATTTTGTATATTACTATATTTGATGTCATTAATTATATATATATATATATATGGGCAATTCCACATAACAATGGAAATAAAGCGTAAAAAAAAAGTTAAAAGAAACTACTCAATTTTATTTTGTATGTGTTGTATATAGTTTGAAGTTTACAAATTAGAATCTGACAACACCTGGTTAACTATTTTCATTTCGTGTGAAGACTTGTTTCAAGAGCACATGTTCTGATGAATTTTTCTGAGCTTTGAATCAATTTTAAATATATGTATTTTACTAAGTTTTAGCATGTTTCTACTAAATAATTATATTTTTTGATAGATTTATGCTATAAAACAAATATAAAAGTATTATTTTAGAATTTGCATTTAAAATAAATGAGAGAGGTTAACTTTTATAGTCAATAATTTTTTTGTAATGTGAGTCACAAAAAGTTCATTTTTGTCAATTTTGAATTTTTTATAGCTGTAAATTTAAAAAATTGTTACTGTTTCTCCTACTTATTTATAGTACTAAAAAATAGATAGGCCAATTTTATTTTTTTTAATAATTTATTTGGAAATAAAGACATCTTATTTTGTAATGTGAATCACAGCTAGTGTTGCTTGATAAGTATTCTTAATGGCATTTTAATACATACTAATATTATTTTTTGGGTCAATGGGTTGTTTTTATATATACATACACCCTTATATGATTATTTACTACCTCTGAATATAATTAACTAGTGTATATTTATTGTTTTTTATGGGTAGTTTTTTAATTACGTCATCAGCAATTTTGGGGCCAAGGGATTTCTATTATACACTCATATATATATATATATATATTCGTAATTGTAGTCGTTAAACAAAATAAAAAAGGCCGAGTAATTAACTAATTTTCATTTCATTATGGGAGAGTGAGGAAATGTACGTACATCTTCGTTTAAGTTTTTAAGCCAAAAGTGAACAGAAGATCCCTGCTTTTTCTCAGGTAAGGATTTAACAGATAGACATGTGATCAAAGTGAAGGGAATAATAGCTATTTTTAGTATATTGCGTAAGTGTTTTAGGGAAAATGCATGGCGACAATAAGTCGCTGATTTCGCAATTTGTGTGCGCGTGGAAACGATTAAAATATTCTTTTAGCCATGAATATGTCAAAACGAGAGATTTAATATACCTCCAGCGCGGGAAAAGAACGAAACTGGAGTTTTAGAAAAGTGATTTTGGAATACATTAAGACTTTAAAATAAAATATGTAATATTAGAATTTGAAATAAAATTAAGTGAGATTATTATATATATAAGATCAGGCTTTAGAAAGGTGAAATGCAATCCAATTTGATCAGGGAAGAGACAATATTTGCTTAAATCTTCTTTTATTCAGGCATTACGTTATTTCTTCATAGGTAAAGTACTTAATTTTTACGTAGTTCCATGACCAGTATTCAGAAGTTTACGCCCGAGCGGCGCGTTGTTGTTGAAAGCTTACATGCTGGCGTGAAAAAAGGCCGAAATGAATGCGCAGAACGCTTAAGTACCCAGAAGAGGGAATTTCCCCATTAGAAACTCGTGACTTGAAAAGAAAGTTGTAGTGCGTTAATTATGATGAAAGTAAAGGTATTTAAAATGAGGTGTCGTTAAGATTATTTAGGAAAGTTAAAAAAGTAAAATATCACATATATATATATATATATATATATTTATATATATGGCACAAACAAGGAGGAAGTTTGAAAAAATTGTTTAATCAAGTGATAAAACTTAAATGTTTAGTAGTTAATGCTGCAGATTTTCTACAAGCTGCTAAAATGGCTGGAGCCAACATTCATGTTCAGGGAATTAATTACTGAAGCAAATATCAATGAAAGAAATTCAGCACTTAATATGCAATAGGTTTGGGACAATTCACCATTATTACAAGGTATCAAAAAATACCACTGTATTAAAATTGAAAATAAAAAACCTGAAGGATTTTTGTTATCTTCTGATAGCAAAATACCTCTTCAACCATTATCCAATATTAAACATAATTATTAGTATGAAATTGAATATGATGGTGTATTGTACCCATGAAAAATTACCAATTGCATCAATGGAGAATTTGAAATAACTACGATACAACCTAAAGACTAACACTGGAAATGGCCGGAAAAGGAAAATAAAATATTTTATCCTTGATAGAATTTGATTCGAAAATTAAAACCTCCAATTCCTGTTAATTCAAGAGGGTTTTTTAGATTTGTATCCTAATTCTATCAATAAAACTATTGTAATTTATTTTGAAATATATATAAAGCATAATTTTTATTGGTTTTATTTACACATTTTTATTTATTAATTTTAATTAATTTATTTGCTAAAATATATAATTAGATATATCTATTTACTAAATTGAGTAATATTTCATTAAAATCTACAAAATGAAATGTTTTTAAATCAATATTTTATTAACTTCAAGGATTAAAGTGGGACATGTAACGTGAGTCACAAAAACATGTAACGTGAGTCATACTCAAAATGTTGATTAATATACATAATTAATAAAAAATACAATGTTATTTTTGTGCTTATCATAACCTGGAAGTGTTATTCATTGTATAAAATATTTCGTTTTCACATTGCTGTGCTGAAAGAGGAGCAATTCTAGGTATACAATAACCCACAAAACTTGATTTCTTTTTTTTTGTAATGCGAGTCACAGTGCCAAATTAGTGTCTGGATACCATTTGCTCATATTAAATTTTAAACTATTGGCATCCCTAGTTTTTTACTGTACCCCAGAGGTCTGTAAAAATCTTTTTTTAAATCAAATGTAATATTTTTTTTCATATATATAGAATTTAATTTTGGAAAAAGGTATCAAATGGTAACGTGAGTCACATGGATTTGCCCATATATATTATATATAAGATATAAAGAAACAAAAATATTTTGAAAAAATTGCATAAATACAAGAAAAATTAAATGGAAAAAGCTGTTTCTGCATTCGCACAAAAGTTTTCACGTTCTTTTGTCTTCCTTTTTAATGTCCTTTTGTTTCCTGTTTGTATTGATATATCTGTAATATAAAACAGAAAATACATGTATGTGTCGGTCACAAGAACTCCTCCTAACCGATGAACGGTAGCGCTATGAAATTTGCAGACGATATTTTAGAGCACATTTGTAGATCAACTGTGCTATTTTCAACTAACTAATTAGTTCTTAAGATATTTAATTAAATAACGAAAAGTAAGCTGTTTTCAGATATTTTTCGCTAATAACTTCTGAAATACTTATGGTACGAAAATTATTTGTACATCATCTTAAAGAGCAAAAAATTATCTTTTTAATTATTCCAATTTAATTGCTGTCTCTAACTGTAATTAAGGTTTAAAAATTTATTTTAAACTCAAATTCTAACAAGGCTTTTATTGTTATAAAATCAAATGTATTGTTTTATCAAATCTTTTATTCACGTGTTTTTACCACTTTTAAATCTAAGAGAATATTGCTTTTTTTGTCAAGATAGACTTCTTACTTCCGCTGTTATTTTGTAGCATGCACTTAACTTCCTTTTTTATTGCGTAGCTTTCAACATGCACTCAAACATCCAATGACGTTAGTTTAGTTACTACGCGATGTGAGTTTTAGTTTGACTTTATTTATAGTATTAATACAGAGTACTTATATTTAGTTTTTATTCCCCTAACTGAGGTTAAAAGTATTCCTTTTGTTCGAACATTCCTCTTCAGCGAAATTCTTTCGAGTGAGAATTGTTCTCGAGCGATTTTGACTTTCTTTATCTGATTTCTAAAACATTTTTTTAGAAGTTTCGCAGTAACCAAGTTATATTTGTACACTGTAAAACTGTATTAGTTATTTAACTATATAATGTTTAAAATAAATGTTCTTTTTTTAATTTTCTCACATTTTCATTCTATATTTGAAAGTTTTAATTCAACAAGAAAAGATTCAAAGAAGATTTACGTTTGTTGGGGAAGTTGGTGACAGTATTTCTATGGGGAAAAAACAGGAGGTCGGTATATGAAAAAATATGGATCCCGAGCAACGCCAGGTTTTCAGCTAGATATATATATAAATAGATAGATAGAGAGAGAGAGAGAGCAGAAATAGCTTCTTCCATTTCATACAATTTTTCTGGAATTTATATGTAATTTTGCTTTTTAAATTTTATGTTATCGAAGAATTGTTGTTGTTTATTATCTTATATATATATATATATATATATATATATATATATATATATATATATTATTGGTGAACAAATGCTAAGGTCCATTTTTAAGATTTCGAAAAATTTCGACTTAATAGAATAAAATGGTTCGCAATAAGTTGCGGAGAACCGTGGGACATACAATCGTCGGAACTCACATTTTACAGTGAAGATTCGGTCACGAGGGCATTTAGGGGGTGGACCAGAAAGTGAGAAAGACGAAACAGTATTTTGGTTCACACCAGTTTCACAGAAAGTTGATAATGATTTAAAACTTCCAGCAATGGTTTTGTTTGAAGTACATTATATTTGCATGCATTTTCGTAAAAATAGCAAGAATATTTGAGGAGATATAAAGGTTTCCTAAAAATACCCCAAATTCTTTTGCATCCCAGATAGCAATTTTAGTTTGCAGCAAGCTTGCCACAAATTTGTCATGACAAGAGTGCAAGTTTGCGACAAATTTGTCGTGACAAGAGTGCAAGCTTGCAGTAAGCTTGCAGCAAGTTAACGAAAGCTCCGAAGTCACCATGAAACGAACTTGCAGCAAGTTTGCCGTGTCAAACTCATTGCAAATTATAGTAAAAACAGAACACGAACACAATCCGGGATAGAACTCGCGACCTCCCGGTTCCGAAGCGGAGACGCTACCATTGAGCCAGTTGAACTCTGTGAGTAGAAGATAGATTTCGCTAATCCCTCTTTCGATTCGATTCGTATACGATTTATTTTTTAACTATTTTCTGGATTTCATTAATTTTTTGAGTTGAGAATATGATTTGAAGTCAAAGAGAGAGTGATTTTCGCTAATAACCTCTTTTGACGCTTATGAAATTAGAGTTAAAAGTAATTACTTTAAAATGGGACAAAATGTCTAGTTATTATTGTTCAACAAACACTGACTGCTTTTTAGATTTAATTTTGTTTATAAACGTTAAAATTTCAACATTAAGAAAAAGGCGACATAGTTTTCTTTAAAGTGAGAGTGATATATTTAGTAAAAAGATGGAAAATGTTTCAAAATTTTTTTTTATAAAAAAGTTATTTTTTTCACAAATTATCATTAATTTATTGAATTAATAAAAAAGAATTACGGTCTAGGAGATGCTATTAAAAATCGGATGTTTTTTAAAACAGAGACAAAGATAATTATCTCTTTATTATGCTATCTTTGCAGGAAGCTTGTTTTGCAAAATTGCAGCAAGTTTGATTTGCAAAGAGGTGGCGCTACTTGTCACATCGAACTTGCTACAAGTTCGATTCAAGTTTGACGCGTCAAATTTTGCCATGACAAGTCAAAATCAAACTTTCTGCAAACTTACGTGCTATCTGGGATGTATTTTGCTTATAACAAGCATATTTGTCTACAAGATTGAACGAAACTTACAGAATATTTGACAATATGCAAAAAAAGCATTGTATCAAAATTTAAATTAAATAATTTAATATTACAGGAAATATGAATACTTAATAATAATCATTTTAATAGTAAATAATTTTTCACTGCGCATGTGCGAATGATAGCACAATTTTTCTTTTATAACCTTAGAGCCAGATATATAGAGCAACTTATACAGAAATTCCAGTTCAATACAGTTGATATTCAGAAAGATATCGTTATTGCAGCGATGTGAATTTCAGTACACTCTAAGAGAAGCTAAATAATAAGGGTCCATGTAAGCAAATGAAATTTATTAAATTTGAATCCTCGAATAGGTATCATCGAAATGCAATTTAAATTATGTATTTAATTCATTATTATACATGTGTAGTCAGGATATTCAACATTCATAAAATTCAATATTACTGTTTGAAGATGTATTACTATTGAATGTATTGTGCTTTTACTATTAAATGTATTCACATGAAATTTTGATACAATGATCTTCTAATATATTGTCACGTAATATATATATTGTCATTCTGTAAGTGTCATACAATTCCGAGATAAAATCTGCAAGTTGCATGCAAAAAGCATGCGGAGAAATTTAAGACTTTTTAAATAAACCTTTATACCTTCCCGAATATTCTTGCTATTTTTACGAAAATGCATGTAAATGTTATGTACATCAAGCAAAACCATTGATGAAAGTTTCAAATCATTATCAGCTTCCTGTAAAACGAGGTGGGCCAAAATGCTTTTCATCTTCCTCATTTTCTCCCTAAATGCCCGCGAGACCAAATCTTTACTTTAAAATAAGAGTTCTGACAAGTATATATACCATGATTTTCTGCAACTGATTGCGAACCATTGCATCCATATTAATTCCTAATTATCCGCATCTTAAAAATGGTCCTTAGCATTTGTACACCAGTGTATATATATATATAATCTATTTGGTGGCAAAAATCTACTAAGCAATAAAGTATCAAGAAAAAAAACCAACCAATATATATGTCTTTTCTAATAGAACATTAAAACCTTATTAGATTTCAACATGACCAAAACAATGTCACAAATTCTGACTCTTCCTCGGACTCAGAAACGGCGGCGCGGGGGGGGGGGGGGGGGAGGGGGGGGATGGGGCGGGGATACACAAGTTTAAATTTACTTCAGAAATGACTCAGGACTCTTAATATTTTTTCCTGTGTATTTTCTTAGGTCTGCAAAAGGCAAGATACATTACATGTTTCATCTAATCAAACAAATCAATTTAAAAACGTAAATTGTATAACAGCCTCAAGGTTTATCAGGAGGCTGCTACTGTAAATCACTCCTTGTAATTTTTTTCTTGTTGGAATCAATAAAGATTCTACTACGGAACACCCACCCAAAATTCAAACCGGAGATCTAATCTCTGGAGTCAGGGGTGTGTCGTAGAGTAAAGTAAAGTTATAGTGAGACGAGCCTCAAGTTTGTGTGTAGTGCTGCTGAAGAATCCATTCAATTTTAGGAACCATTTTTCATTAGGCTACGTTCCACAGCACAGAACATTAAAGTTACAAGACACAAGACAAGACAGAGAACAACATCACGAGACAAGCACACAGACAAGAATGGCAGAGAGGCATCATGGGAAAAAGATGGCTCCGGTAGCGCCACCTACCATAGAAAGGAGAAGACAGCTGACTGTAACCGCTACAAAGTGCGTATACAAACAATTAGGCTTCATAGATAGTTAGCGCTGTAAAATCTTATTTAACATGAGAAGCTACTAAAAATTCTAGCTGGCCGCTTTAATTGTTGAAATTCCAGAATTTGGATTGTCTTTTCCTAGTATTATTAAATTTAATTATAAATACAATACTTATTTTAAGTCTTAATGTGATTATTTTCATATGTTCAATTATTAGTTTTATTGTATTTATTGGTTTAAATTAATTAGATTATGGTTTAAATTAAGGTTTGAGGAAAATTGTCAAAGTTGGATGTTTGTTTTGAATCTTAAGGTTTTGACTTTTTATCTACTAAAGATAAACTACATATACATTACCTTTTATATTAAACTATAAGTTATGCATATTTTATCTGAGTACCTAAATTTTTAATTCTAATGAAATAAAAAACTGAAAACGTGATTTATACAAAAAATACCGCAAAGCTTGACTAATTCGAACTTTATAAATCAATCTCCTTCTCTTGTCCTTCCTATAAACATAATACACTCATGTCCATAAATTAAGGATAATGAAGTTCAGGCAAAGAAAGAGACAGAAGCAAAACAAATTTGACTTATTTGTAAAGTCTATTTATTAAACAAAAGGTAAAGAGCAAAACAGATGCTATATGTTTGACATAATTAATAAAAATTGCGATTTTTACTCCCTGGAGCAAATTTCAAAAAAGAACCTATTTACAAAAAACAGTATAACATGGTTTGTATGATGGTTAATACGGAGTATGTCTCCCGGACGATGCAATACAGGCCTTGCAACGCCTATGCTTGCTGAGTATCAAATTATCAATCTGATCTTGGGGAATATTACGCCACTCATCAAGCAATGCCCTCCGAAGTTCCGGTGGACAGGTGGGAGGGGGTTGACGGGCTGCAATTCGTCGGCCAAGCATATCCCACACATGCTCTATTGGATTCAAGTCCGGTGAGTATGCTGGCCAATCCATACGGGTGATATCCTCCGATTGAAGGCATTCGTCTACAATGTTTGCACGGTGAGGACGGGCGTTGTCATCCATAAACAGAAATTCAGCACCCATGGCGCCCCGAAACAAACGTACATGTTGTTCCAGAATGACATCCCGATAGATGTGGCCTGTCATCGTTACACTCTGAACATGCAGGTCAGTTCTGGAACCAAGAATAATTCCTCCCCAAACGAGCCATCCTGCACCACCGTAACGGTGTCGTTCAATGGTGTTCTCTTGGTGGTAACTGGTACCTGGCGCTCTCCATATGAAAGTCCGGCGAGAATCAGATTGCAAACTAAACCTGGACTCGTCGGAAAACATCACACAAGACCACTGTTGCGGTGTCCACAATGCATGCTCTCTACTCCAGGCTAATCGCAGGCGATAGTGAGTTGCGGTAAGTGGAACACATCTGACAGGCCTACGAGCATATAGACCAATGTGCCCTAAGCATCTGTACACGGTCTGCCTTGAAACTGTCGTACCGGTAGCTGAAGAGAGCTGACGAGACAGGTCTGATGCTGTGCTCCGTCTGTTTCTTTTGGCAGTAACTGCCAAATACCGGTCCTCATTCGGCGTTGTAACTCGGGGGCGACCTGTGCTGTAACATCTACTCACATTACCATAATCTTGGAATCGTTGCCAAAGCCTGGAGATGACACTCTGGGCGATTCCAAGTTCCTCGGATACTTCCAGCTGGGTACGTCCACATTCCAGTCGTCCGATAATTCTACCACGTAAAAAATCATCCAAATGCTTCCTTTGTGCCATAACTATGCGGTTATTGCACTGAAAGGCTTTTAAAGCGCTCGTGAACAATTTTACTTCTTTGCCACCGTTCCTTATATACCTCTCTCTTACACTCTCGTCATTGTGACGTACTATCCGCGCCATCTGATGGTTTCCTGTAATTTGCATATTCTTCTTCAAGATGTGTGTGATAATTCTACAGGTGAAATTTTTATTTCAGAGTTCAATTTCTGTGTGATTCTGAATTATCCTTAATTTATGGACATGAGTGTATTAAAATATTATTTTTAATTTGGATTTATTTTGGTTGGTTCGAAGTCAAAACTAAAAATAAAAAAAATCTTTTTATTCCGGAATTGTTATTGTTAGTTAAGTACGCCGCACCATGTCATCAAAAATTGTGAGCGAATAATTCTTTTAAGGCCCTTAATTCATTCGAGTAGTGTACTAGTGTAAAATATTTATTTAAAAAGTGTAATAAAAAAGTTCTCGCTCTTTTTAACTTTGAGCATGTTAATTGCGAATTGTACTGTATTTAATTGTTCATTGAAATAATTGTTCTTAAGATTCTTAAAAAGTTTTGATAATTATTATTATTGCTTTATTTATTAAAATTATTTAATGTTTATTCATAAATTTTGTATTATTTAATAAAACTACTAAATAATAAAAATAAATCTGTACTACCGTTTTCAGTTTTAACCCTTAACGGCCGAAAGGCCCCAATACGGGGGCATAACATTTATACCATAGAAAACAAAAGGTCCCGCTACGGGGACATGAAAACAATTTAGTTTTAATTTCATTTATTTATCACCTCTATAGTTTTCTTTATCAAATATTGCAACTTATTGCATAATTGGTTTGTTGATCATATCATACTTTCAAAAATTATACAAATTAATTTCATTTATAAAATTATAAATCAACTATATAAATTGAATTTATATCTAAATAGCCAGTTTAAATGCTTAGTTTAAGTTTTCATCCTTATAAACGTTTTAGAATTTTACCAAATTTTCCGTCGTCTTATGGGTGAGTATTACAAAAAAAAGCTCTCTGTCGTTAAGGGTTAAAATTGTCATTGTCTCATGCTGCACCCATTTTTAGGCCCAGTTTTCCGAATTCAAGTTTTTCGATAAATCAAGTTTTTTTTCGGAATCCGAAAACTTCAAATTAGCCAAGTTCCACTGCTGTATAACTAATAAATTTCCCATAAACATAACATGTCTTGAATGAACACAATATAAAAGTTTATAATAAAATTAATATAAAATAATTGATATCAAAATAATTCTACATGGGTCTCTCACACTAAGTAGATGAATGGATAACGTTGGATATCATATGGAGGTATCAGGGCTGACTTCAAACTTAATAGATACCAATGTGTTAAATAAATGTTTTCATTGCAAAATTACATTAATATCATATAAAATATTTTAGTTAGAGAGTTTAAAACGCTTTTATGGAAACTTATTTGAAAGATTTGCTTCTAATGTTATGTGGTAGATTTTCCGATTTCATTTTTTTACGTTCATTTCGATGTAAATTTCAGGACGAACTCTTTCAACGTTAGTATTATGCTTAAAGTTTTATTTTGCCTTTACAAAGTACTAGATCAGAGGTAAACCCTATATTTTTATATGAATTTTAGAAAATGAAGAAGAGTGTGAAAACTCCTTTGGCTCCCTTCATACAGTTCACTGCTGGAGTAAGATGCTGTTTCACTCCGCAGGCAGTTCTGCCAAAATAGACCAGACTAGTCGACAACTTCATGGCACGGACTGCTTTCTATCATCAATATTGAACGAAAAATAGCTCTTCTCTGCAGCATTCTTCACTCCTTACAGCTGAATTAGAGCTGATATCGAAGGAAAGAGTTGAAACGTAATTCTCATCAGTTTGTAATATAAATGTTCACATTTAAGGAAAATTGTTATTTAAAATATGCAATTCTTCATTTAAGAAATAATTTTGGACTTCGCGTTCATCGACACCACTGTAAATGAGAAATATGACGCAATTAAGACGTGTGGATAAGTGAAAATCAATAAGGAGACCACGAAAGAATTTTCTATTTAGAATTTTAGTTAATAGCATCTGTAAGAAATTTTAGACTTTTTGTTTGTGCTATATACAAATATAGCACAAACAAATGTGCAACAAACACAACAAATGTGCTATAACATACAAATATTCGTACATAAAAAGTGGGAAAGTGATCGGCAAGTATGTCTCTTAATTCCCATTTGTATTTTCTGTCTAATGTTAATCGATAGGTTTTTTTTACCCTTGTAAACTTTTTTTGGATCCATACCTGAACTTATATTGGGTATCGTATTGCATACTTATATCGTTCTTTTATAAATTTAAGTGCAATTTTTATTTATATAATCATTGTTTTGTGTAAAGCTAAAGAATACAGATTACATAAATAAAAGTTGCATTTATTTTTGTAAAATAACACGAGATAAATATGTAATACGATGCACGATATAAGTATCTCCTGCATACTCTAGCCAAAATGGAAGGTTAAGAACGTTTGTCTATGCGCCAATCTGCTCGAATAAGCGGCAAACTTTGTTCGAAAACATATGAATGCCAAATATTTTAAATTCAGCAAAATGCCTTCTCAATTAGAATATTGCAAGATTGTAACTCGGAGTTCATTCATATGTAAAGGTTGCTGACCTGAGCTTCTGGTGCACTCTAAAGCTAAAAGTCCTTTTCTTCTCATCTTTGTGTACGAATTCGACTAATTGTTCTTGCTGTGTGTAGCACTATGGTGCGGAGTAGCATCTAACTGACTGTACAGTATCGGTATTCATTTATCTCTCATAGATATCCATCATCTGATATAAACAACAATTCCATAAGTCATGCCATTATTCATTTTCCATTATTCATCATAGCAATTAATTTCCTTCATGTGATCGTCCAGCGATTGTTTTGGTCCTTTGTCTTGAGAGTCGATTAAACAATCATGAATTCATATACTTTCGCGAATTGCTTTCGTATGATATGCGTTGTGGCTTAATTTTCTTATAGAAGTGTCGCCTCACGATTTTGGGTTTTTTATTTGCGACCTCCAGATTTCTGACATAAAATTCCTTACTACTTTCAGTCTTTAAAACTTTTACCATACTTTCTCTACTTTAAATACTTTTATTTGACAATATATTTCGTAATTCTTTACCTTTTAATTATCTTTCTTATTATCTATATTTCTTGTTATTCTTAATTTTAGCTTAGTTAACCTAATGTTAACAAGCTCGGGAGCAGCTCATCTGTGAGATTAAAAGTTAAATTTTTGCTTAGGCTTAAGGGAAAGCTTAAAAAACTGAACTATTCGGGCATGCAATGTCACATTTGCGTTTTTAAATAACTTTTTTGCATTTCCATGCAATTTCAACTAACAAAATGTCTAGGAAGTCAGGAGGGAGTTGACATTTGTTTTCCCGTAAGGTTCTTTAGCAATGACAACTGTTGTCGTTGATAGTCGACATTTTTTAAACAATATATTAGAAATAACGATCAATATCATTGAATTACTGGTTGGGACACAGGTATACGGACTTTTGTAGGTATATAAAAAAAATATTGAGAAAAATTTGGGAGTAATTGGGCGCAACTCATCTACCAGGTTAGCGTGCTCCTCAAGTAGATCAAAAGAGCACTAGAGAAAAAAACCACGATACCCTAGTGTGAGAGGTAGGAAGCTACTAGAGGTGCCACACCTTTCTCGGTAAAACCCGCACTTAGACACAAAAAATATGGGTGCTTCATCCAACAGATTAGATGCTCCCTACGGAAGGTTAAAAGATTTTAACATATTAATGATCATAAACCTTTGTTTTATTTCACGACTTAAGCGGTGTATTCTCATTCCTGCTCATGCTGATTCCATCCACCATAAAATTGCTTTTCATTTTATAGTAAAAATAATTAGATTCTTCCCGCTCCATTCCTTGAATTAAAAAAGAAACACACCCAGACTTTTAAAAAAATTATATTAATTCTCAGCATATATACGAGCAATTTTACGTAATAAAATTTTGAGCCATGTTTTCTTGTAGTCCTCTCTAATATGTCACACAACTGCATGAATTCAAACTTGCAAACATTTATGTATCGTTCTCATAGCCCATAAGCTTAGCAGGCAAATTTCCAAGTTTCAACAGAAGAAATATGAAGTTTTCATCAATGCAGCAAAGGACGGTATTGTTCACATGAATGTTTGGAAAATTGAATTAGCTTTTTCACGCTTATTCAAAAAATTAAGAACCATTTAAAGTTTTCCCCATCTTCTAGCGATATTTGTCGGGAAGTACAGGGTGGTCATAAATTATTGCAACCATTTCAAAAATTAATTTTAAAAAAAACCTGTTATGTAGCAACTTCGTTTGTTTTCTTAATGAGAGAGTAACTCAAAATGTTTTTTTTTTCAGATAGGTAACGCGTCGTTACTGCGCACTAAATCTGCGCAATCCAACGCATGTGTCAGAATGGCTTACGTGCAGCAGAAGGAACATCTCTGGTTCCACTGAAGCAAATCAATTGTATATAGTTGAAAGAATTATTCGGTTAGAGTATCTAAATTGTTAGTATCCAAGTAAGAATTTCATCAAGCGTTGGTATGAGCAATTAAAGGAAACAGGATTTAGTTTAGTTTGGGTATTTTAACGTCCCGTTTTGAAGCAACTCGAGGGTTAATTTCGACAGACCTCGCAATTTTGAACCGCGGTCAGGTGACAATGACAACTCATGTAAAGGGAACAGGAAATGTTCGGCAGTGATGGAGACTTTCACTCCTTAATTGATCGCACCAATGCTTAATGGAGTTCTTACTTGAAGACCGACAATTTCGATATTAAAACCAAATAATTATTTGAACTGTTTATTTGCTTTCTTGGAACCAGAGGCGTGCCTTCTGCTGCAGGGTAGCCATTTTGACACTTGCATTTGATTGGGCTTATTTAGAGTGCCGTAAAAGTGCGTTGCCTATTTGAAAAAAAAACTTTTTGAGCCACTCTCTCATTTAAAAACAAGCGAAGTTGCCAGACTATAGGGGTTTTTTATTAATTTTTTAAATGGGTCCAATAATTTATGACCACCTTGTATATTAATTCATTTGAGTTCATTGAATAACGTAAGTTGACACATTTGTTGGTTTTTGTTCATTGCTTATCTTTCAAATGAAACACACACAAAAAACTGAAGTTCACGCAAACTGCTTTGTTTTCCCAAAACAGATTCTATTAAATTTGAACTAGTAATGCGAAAACTTTAACGAACATGAGAAATCCTTTAAAACCAAACTACGTCCCTCTGTTCTGCAATGGCGACTGAAAGCCCCATTCTAATATCATACTTCTATCACAAATGCTAGAGTCTTGGGAATCGCAAAGGGCGGACGCTGGTGGGGAAGCAAAAAAGATAATATTTTTGTTTTGGTCCAGGACAAAATGAACCATGATTCCCGTGAGAGTTTTCAGTTAATGGAATGGTGTGTGTTTAGAAAGGATCGTCTGTAGGTTTATTTTTTGTTCCTTTCGCTCGCATTTTAAAAAGACGGCGTTCGAGATCTTTCTCCTTATCCTTCCCCAATTTCGAATACGAAGCCAACGCAAAGAAAGATAACTATTTTACCTGAGAAAGTCTAGATTTCGAATCCGAAGAACATTTCTTTCGAGATAAAAAAAGTACGTACGCTCGTTCAAATTCGGAAATTCTATTTTCATAAATTTATTTCATTTCTAACCTTATAACGAATGCCCGCTTGAAGAAAATGTCAACTATGCATGGAAAATTCACAATATTCGAAAAATCAACTTAAATATAATGAAGCTCTTGGCTTTAGTGGATCTTAACTTAATGGAGTTAGTCAGGCCATTATTTTAGATTTTTATTTTGTTCGAATTATTTACTATTGTAATTCAAATATCAGCGACAATAGGCACTTTAAAATAATGACTTGTGAAAACATATTCTTCGAATTGAAAAGTAAGTTCACACCTGATCAATCATATCTTCATTTGGTTAAAAAATGAAAGAGATGGGAAATAATTTTACGATTTCATTTGCACAGATAAAATAGTATTCATTTTTCGAATGGTCTCAACAGAGATCCACTCTCATGACTTATTTTCATGTTCAAAGTCTTCAATAAAACATTATTTCTATTTATTTATGGAAAAAATTCGGTTTCAAATATTCCATTTGCATAAATTTATTCCAACTCCAGTCGTATAAAAAATTCCCCCTGAAGAAAATAGCATCTATATATACGGAATAAACGGAACCTTCAGCAAAACCACTAAAATATAATGAAACTCTTGGGGTTCGGGCATTTTCATATAGTAGACTCAGTCAGGCCTGTTTATTATTATTCATTTTGTTCGAATTGCTTGTCGCTATTATGAAAATATTGGCGATAATAGGCGTGTGTCAAAATAATGTCAGGAGAAAATATATTCTTCGAACTGAAAGGTAACGTTATGATCTCAGTATGCATGTTTTTGTTTGGGGAGAAAAAATATGAAACACAATAATGATAGAAAATATTTTTTCATTTCATTGTAGTACTATTTTATTAGCAGAAATAAATTGTTCATGTGTGGAATGAAGGAAAGGTAAAGAGTTTTCAAAAATTTTTTGCTGAAACATTATTTTTATTACTATTTATTTACAAATGGTTTTGTTAATGTGAGAGGAACATAATCCTGTAGAAAATTAAGTGAGTTATTAATTTTTATCTATAATTGTATTTATAAATTAGCATGTAAACAATCAAATTTAGTGATTATGGTACATAAAACAGAATATGAATTCTATGGTGTATATTTTGTTTATTTATTTTATATGGCTTCGATAAACAAAATTCTATATGAAATTAACTTTTCCTTTTGTATTTGTAACAAAATATTTTCAGTAATTAATTGAAATAAATAATGATTTAGAGTTAATTTCAAACTTAATTGTAGTCATAATTGTCACATCAGTCGTGAATAAAAATTCCACCAAGTGAGTGCCAATAAAAATTACTTATACTAAATTATATGGGCTAAATTTTATTATTACATCATTAGTTCATAAATAAATGAAAATATAGATTATTTACATATCTTAAACACTACAAACTCTAATAATTAAAATTTATTAAACAATATAAATTACGCATTCTTTATGAAACGTAGAATATGTTCCCATTTTCAGTATATACAGTAATGTAGATTATCTGAGATATGCAGTAGAAACTAAATTTTATAGCCAAAAAATCTATCATTACGAAATTTGGCTGATGCAAAAATTATCGAAAAACAAATTTCATCCTTTTACTAGAAACACTACTATGAAATAATTTAAACATAAGAGTGTAGGACTTGCATCGTTTCTAATGATATTTGAATTAAGAAACTTTCAGTTGTCTTTTGATGCCATTTTTATTTACTCATTTATTTTACAACCTAAAATTTTCACGATTTTCAATCCAAAACATATCCTTGGAAGAAAAAGAGAAAACAGGAATACAAATGTACTGATTGAAATAGTACATTGAGTGAAATAGAATATAACCAGGCCAGGTTATAATGGTCGGTAATAGGTTAGGTTAGGCCAGGCCAGGTTATTTAATATGACCAGGTAGTTCTAGGAAAGAAAGAGGAAAATGAGGGAAATTTGTAGAAAATATAGATATTTAACGACACAGATTTCATTTAGAGTAAATTTACAACAATTTTCTGCTATCATGATCAGCATCATTGCATTTCTCCTCCTTCTCGAAAAACAGACATTCATTTTTGACTTACGGAAGCATCCTTTATTACCATTTGACTATCAGGGCCTTCCTAAACTGTTTTTAGAATCCTGAACGCCAATCAGAGACTCAGAATTCATTGCAAATTGCCGACCGCATAATTCTATCTTTGTTTTGAGAGAGTCTATGTTATTTTAAGATTATTTGTTATAAATGAGTCGAAAATTCCTAATGGATTTCGTCCTTTGCTTAGTGAAATAAGAGTTACTTCATTTTGCTCATACTGCGTTCATACCATGTGCTTGATTTTATGTTTATTTGTGTGTGTAAAGAGTTTTAAGAAATTTATTATATATTATTAGCTTCTAAATCAAGAACATCGACATAAAATAAACTTATTAAATTAGGAATACTTCTCAGATTTTGTGTTCATTTCTTTTCTTACAAACTCGACAAAAAATTTTTAAAAAGTTAAACTTCTTGCGATGTCTTGTTTTCTGTTGAAACAAATTTATAATTTTGAAACTAACACTTTCTTTATTGTATTTGTGTATTCTCCGTGTCCTTCAAAAGTAGGGAGAGCAATCCTCCTAATTTCATTCTCTTAGAAGAACATGAGATCTGGCGAACCACAGACCCGGGAAGCGAAACAAAAACGTGTTTTTACCAAAAGAACAAAATGAAAGCCGATTCCCGCGGGACTTTTCAGCTAATTGAATGTCCCTTTGTGCGTGATTAGCACGAATCGTCTGCAGTTTTACGTTCCGTTCCACTCTTACGAGCTGAAAATGCCGGCATTTGGCGTTCGAAATTCTTTTTGTCTACTTTAACCTTCGCTTCGAAGCCAACGAAAAGAAACAAATGCAGTTTTAAGAAAGCAGAGGTTTTTATCCATAGAAAAAAAGCTGAAACGGCGCCTTCGACTTCTAAAATTCTATTTTCACGGTTTTATTTCCTTTCCACTCTTAAAAAAAGCATTTCCCTTCAGTTAAAAGGTACGTATTTATTGAAAATATAGAAAATCCCACAAAGCCACTGAAATTTAATTGAGCTCTTGGACTTAGAGGCACTTTTACTTAATGCAGTCGGAATTTTTTAAGATTCATTTTATTCGAATTATTTTTCACTTGAATACAAATTCCTGCGTTAAAATTCTCGCTGAAAAATAATGGCAGGAGAAAATAGATTGAAAGAATCGAAAGGTAACGTTCGCATTTCATTATGGATGCTATTGTAAAAAGAAAAAAGCGAGAAAGCATAATCTTTCCGTTTTATTGTGCTGATTCATTTTTGAAGAACATGGATGAATCATTCATGCACGGAATAAAAGGGGAGGTTTCGAAATTCTTTTCTAAAACATCATTTATATCTTTATTTACCTTCAGATGATCTCATATGTACAAAAAATGAAATCTTCTAGAAAATTAAATGTTTCATCCTTCCCTATACTGATATTCTAATTTCTTTAAAACGAAATTTAGTATTTCAGAACCAACGATTCTATAAAATAATTTATATTTAATTTCAACAGGGCCATTGGAGCTATAAGGATTTTAATGAAAATTTTAAAACATTTTACAAATTTTTATTAAGATTTTTTTAAATAACTTTACTTTAAATATTGAAACAAAATCCATAACAAAGATAAACGGAAACACTGCAATAGAAATTTTGCTTAACGTGCACTAAGTCATTCAATATGTAAATTAATATAGAAAAAAATTTACATAAAAAATTATCTTGCCTGATGTTCGATTCGTCTTTCTAATGAATAACTTGAAGAAGAATTATTCTTTTTACTCGTAAAATGTGATATTCACTGATCATTTTACAAACTTCTGTTAGTTCCGAGAGCAAAATATATTTAACGAAGAAATGAGATAAGAACATCTGACAATGTTGTCCCAAAAAGTAATTATTCATTAATGGGGAAAAAACGCAATATTTTTTTAGAAGTGCGTCCGGATTGCTTATTTGTTGTTTTGAGAGATAGAGGAATATTATGATAATACAAGAAAAGCTTTCTGAGGATAATTCAACCAGGATGAATTTAGATTTTTCTGTCTTTAAAAAGAAAGGTTTTAGTGTTTACCGCATGTCAGCTGAATGAAATCGTGCTAAAGCGTTTGAACCGATCCTTCATAAACAGTAATCCTATTATTAGTTTCTATTATCTGCTCTCTACTTTACTATTAATATTGAAAGTTTTAATTAATACAGTCGACTCTCTTTATAACGACCCTCTGCGTCCCACAGCAACAGGTCTTTATAACGAGTGGACGCTATAATGGATATAATTAAAAAATGTACACATGTACGCTCAGCAGTTCCGTAAAAATAGGCGATTTTTAAAGAGATTCCAACTAAATACTCAAATTAATTTTTATCATTGGTATTAAAAATAAAATTTTATCAATTAAAAATATATTTCTAAAACAGATTTTAAAGTAGAAAATCAAGGGCGTTTCATACTTACAAAACATTTATTTTCTAAAGAAAAAAAATCAGAAGTGGTTGTTTGTCTTTTCTGCATATGTGATTTTTGCAAAGCATAATTTTCCATTTCAGTTAAAGATGATAAATAATGTTCTGTATTTTCTTGCCTTTCAAAAAACATTTTAAAGTCTCGATAGCACTTGAAACATTTTTTATTCTAGGCTATTCTAATTTCCGCGCTGTAGTGAGTGATAATTCCCCACCCACCCCGTCAAAGTTGAACTGTAACACTGAAGAATCTACATCTACGAAGCTTGGCAATATAATAATCAAGGTCATTTACGTTTAGAAACATGTTATTTTTGGAAAAATACCGGGAAGAGTGTCCGCTGAATTCGGACGTTGTATTGAGATTAGACGACACTGGACGGTCGTTATACCGGAAGTAAAATAGCATACTGCATAGGGAAACACAGTTGAGGAATTTAGCACTGGTCGTTATAATGGAATGGTCTTTATAATGTGTGGCCGTTATAACGTGCGTCGACTGTATAATTAAAGCTTTATAGTTGAATTTCTATAATCATGTAATAATTTATAAATTTATTTTCTGATAATTATATAAATATTCACATTTATCAACTGATGGTTTGTTAAAATATCTAAATGTCTCATCAGAAAAGCATTTTACTACGAGAAACCAACGGAAGTTTTTTCTCTTGACTTTCTTGTATACTATACAGCATGACCCGCAATGTATTTAGTTTCGACGTACAGTGAAGATAATGGAATATGAGTTTTGGAACTTTTTCAGTAGACCGATTGAACATAAAATTTGATTTAAATCTGCAATTTTGATATCGAGACAATATATCAAATTTCGATTTTCGAGCTTGATGCGATATTTAGTTATCATGATCACCTACACGGAATATAATTCTCGTATTTCTCTTTCATTGTTGTAGTCTATGATAGGATCTAATACTTTTGCTTTCATATTTTATTTCATCACGAATTTCATGAAATCTGTAAACCAAACTCTCCGAGATACTTCTTTGCTTACATTAAAAAATATATCCATTAATCTGAATGGTTATGCTTGCTATGTTTTCATTCTTTTCTCAGTCTCAATCGAGTTAACATGCCGCTGGCCATAAAATGTGCTGTGTCGTGTTAATGTTGAAATCAAATGCATATTTTACAAGAGGAATAAGAAGGTGAAGATAGTGCCGATAACATGGAATTAGAAGTTACACGACATGGTCAGTTATTTGGCTCCATTAGGAACATTTATGTAGGCAATGAACAGAAGATGTTCAAGGTCACTAATAGAACATGGGTTAAATATCTACAACAATCTGAAGTTTAAAATTACTCGTTAAGAGAACCATGAATATAAAATGATGCAAGATTCAATTGAAATCATATTCCCGGCGAACAAGCTGGTCGTCGAAGGTGGCTAGTTAAAAATAAATGCTAAATTATTGTAATAGTATATACCAACATGGAAAATTACGCGCAAGATATGTAATTATTCAATAAATATATTTCTCTAACTGGAAGGTTGATTCATGCATAGATATTCCGATTTTTCTTCCTCATTGAGAAATCGCACTCACCAAACAATAAAAAACATTTTTAGTTACTGGGAGCCATTTTGGCCAAGGCTTCAAAATCCAAAGGGCAGCGGTTATCAGAAATGTCAAAAAAAATTTGCGGAAATGTCTAGTTTTGGAGTTTAATTTTGCAACGTGTTTTCCTAAACAAAATAAATAAAAAAAATTGATATTTTTTTAGACCTAAATAACCTCTTGCTAGGCACATACATTGACCTTGTTCGAACTTCGTAATTTCATGTATTCGCTAACTAATTCATTCTAATATTAATTTTATTTAGCTCGTCTAAAAATTGTATATACAACTTCAATGATTATATCTTCATTGATTTATTTATTTTGCAGTACATAAACAAGGGTATTATTTATTGATCCATGCTATATTTCAAAATTTAGAACCTTGATCTAAAATCTTAAAACCCCACAAGAAACTCACTTAATGATATTTATAATGAAAAATCATCCAGATAATAAACGGTCCAAGGTCAACTCGAGCTACAGTGGCTATATTTCTCGAGTCGAAATTTGGAACATATGAACGAATAAAATGGCTTGATCGACTTATTTGGTTAGAGTCCCTAGTTAAAAATGCATTTGGGCTAATTAGGGTGATAGAATTTTGAACCACGTTCAGATAATGAGGACTATTCTTGATCTTGCAACCCCGTATCCTAACTGAAAATCCGCACCATCGGAATGATGTTGGATTTCGAGGGATATAACGCGCTTCAAACCCAAGTACAAAGGTAATCTTAGGTAAGATAGGATCTCGACAGATCCTATTCTGCTCAAAGATCCAAATACAAAGTCGAAACTCAGCCACTAGCGAACCGTAGCAATCTGAATTGGTAGGAAAGACATCTGTTGCAACGCATCTAGTCTCATGTAATAACTAACTCTTCTTCGGGCCTTTTTTATGATCTGCATATGAAAATCCACAAGGTATTCCTGACATTATCAATAATTTCGCATTGAAATTTAAATATCTTCGCAAATTACATAAATATTTATTGATTGGATGACTCTCTTATTGGCTTGTTATCAGCTGTCTTGGAAAGCCATGAGCTTATATATTATCCTAGTTCTTCAGTAATTTTTTAAAATTTTTTGTGCATAAACGAGTGATTAATTTAACGCAGTTAACAAACCTGTGAAATCTGCAATTTCTCGAACATTCGGGATGTATGGTAACCGTACTTCTTGCCTTAGTCTAATGAACACATCCGCTCTTACATCTTGAAGAGCTGAGCATAGCGAACGAATTCAAACTTACTATATATTCTCGTTTCAGTGTAATCCCTGGGTTAAGCAGACTCGATTTAACGGACATATTTGATCAAAACAACAAGTATTATTGGCAGCAAGAAACTTTTTTGGCAAAACTTTGACGAGATATCATAAAGGCGCGGTGACGGACGCAGACATAATTTGTTAGTGTTTCGCAGAATAATTATGCCAACGTCAATGCTTGTTCGAATCACAATGTTATAAATGATGATGAAAACAATTACAGTGAAGACGTGGAAGAAGATTTTTAAGATTCACATTATACAGCAGTATTTCAAGTGAGATTTCCTGTTTTAAATATTGCTCACAACACAACGGACGATTTAACGAGATGGTTTCAAGGAGACTTTTTCATCCTAATTAGTTCGTTAAACCAACAGTTCATTTTATGTATATTCTGGGTAATGTCATACTTCAGTAGGAAATCTATTTAAAATGGATTTTCTTTTTTAGAAATGTTCTTGGGAAACCATCTTTGAAGAAGAACCCTTCCTCAATTGACTAGAAACATTTATGTAATGAGGATTGTGTAACAACCCAGATAGTTCTTTTAACTGCTAACTATATTTCAATTCCTTCATTTCTTACTTATAATAAGTTATATTATTTTCCTTTTTTCATTTAATTTACTACTGCACATATATCACTAATTCATTTGTTAAAAAAATATGTTTTTAAGACTCCGTTCACATATAAATTGATACAAATCATACGCGCGAAATTTAAAAGATTGAACTGTGAGCTAAGAAGACTTCGTCTTTTTCTCCGATTGTGGTTATCGGCCATTCACAGCGGAATTGATGTTTCCTGGCAGTTGGATTAATACATTTACCATCTAGTAAAACTAGTGGGCTTGTAATTTTTAAACGAAATAAAATTTCGATAGTAGAACATTAAATTTGAATATATATTCTGAAAAGACTCATATCAAACACAATGTAGGACTTGAAATGATCCCGTAATAATTTGTTTCATAAATACGTGCCCGAGTTCATTCTGTCTTTTTATGTAACGAGAATCAATTTATTTACAAAAACATAAATTTAAATTGAGACTCTTCTATGTAATATTTTTAAAAAGAACATATGCCGTCTGGGGAGAAAGCTACATGTGATAATGATGAAATTGAGAAGTTTACACACCTTCAATTCATAGGAAAAGTTTTTAGAGCTGCTTTACGTTACCCTATCAGATGATACAAACTTCAATCTTTAAAATTATTTGAAGATGTTGAATTGTATGATTCTGAGTTATAAGAATGTTGAAAAATCCCTTAGCCAGGACAAACTCATCGTTTTACTTTCATACTTTTCAAAATCATATACGTAGCAAACGACTTTAAGAAAATATACAAAACTAATTTACCTTTCTCGAAATCTTCTTTATCTTCTGCGTCCGGCAGACAAAAACAAAGCGGAATGTAAACGATTGCTCAACTGTGCAAACGATTTTCCAGAAAGCGGTCGATCCTCCCTTTAACTAAACAAAACGACACAGCGGAGCGCGATTTCCGTAATTCCGCCAGAAGCCGCGTTGGCAGACGATTCCTATCCTCCCCTCAAACGTTCCGCAAACGATCTGAGGGGCGCGAGAGGGCGCGTGGGTCCGACCATTCCGGGAGGGGGCGTAAAAGGTGGGAGATCCCCTCCCGTCTGCTGGTTGACGTCGCCCTTCGCTGTTCCGTCATCCGAAAGCCGCCAGAGCTTTCGCAGTCCCGCCAGATGCTAAGAATAAATATTTTCGCCGCATCTGATGCTCTTCTTAAATGTTCGGCATTTTTACACACTTTCATCTAACTTGTTTCATGTTTGTAATCGATTTTTCATTCACTTTCTAATGTGTTAAGAGTTTTGAAATTCTTTGCACATGCGCATTCTAAATGACAGTACTCTATTTTATTAGTTTCGGAGCTTAATTATCAGTTAATCGAATAATTAGTTTAAGTTGTGACAGAATTTTTCTTGTTACTTAAATAAGCGATTTGCTTTTTTAGTAATTGCATTGGTTAGTTGCCATTAAAGGTATCTTAGACTGCTTGAATATTTTAAGTATTCCTCCTGGCAAACCTGACTTGTTAATCCTCATGAACAAGAAAAGAAGGAAAAAAAAAAGAACAAGAAAGTCTATGAAATTAGATTTCTGAAAGCCGTGCCCTGTCACTGATTTATATTCCAGACAGTTTATCTTTTGATTTAAACACTTTTATTTGACTTATTTTATATTTATAAAGATGGAATTTCGCAATCGACTTTTCACTCACTGCCTAATGTGTTGTTGTTTTGAACTTTTGCACACTTGTGCATTCGGGAAGACGATGAACTATTTTAATAGTTTCGAAACTTTATTATCAGTTAACCGATTAAATTAATTAAATTTTGAATCCATACGAGGGGCGCCACCTGGAATGAATTTGAGCAAGATTTTCTAATATTTTTAATAATGAAATATAAATTAAAGACTTAAAAGTGCTTCAATAATTAAAATAAAATTTCGTCCAGATATCAATACATGCCCATTTGTACTTGTACTGAGTGTATTATCATACTAAAAGGCCATGTTAATGAAAGTAGCTCAATAAAGGCGAAATGAAAAAATACTATTGTGATCTACTACAACCAAAATGAGCCTACTCGAAATTGCAAGCCGCCTCCATATTTCAGCGAAAGTAAAAATTCAAAGTAGTAATTCGTCCAATAAAGTTGGACAAATCTGACGTAAAGTACAGGGTGTCCGAGAAAGTTCTTTGTTATTCTGAAAATTAATAACAGAAATACGGAAAGGTGAAATGAAATGCCGTTTGCGAATGCCGAAATGAAGAAATCTAACAGTTTTTTCCTAGTATCAGTAATTTGAGGTAGGTGACTCTAATTACTTGGCAACTATAATGACAAACAAACTCTACTCCACTCTAGAGGAAAGCGCATTGTGTATTATATGTAGCGAAAAGAAACTCATCGAACACCATGTAAAAAAATTATCATAGAAATCCATTGAATGTGTCTTCAATTTATGCATGGATATAGCAGTTGAAAGACACAAGAAATATTGAAAAACACTTGGCGGGAAATCAAGAACAGACTGAACAGTCTTCTCGCTACTAAAGGGGCTCGCGTAAATCAACATTAAATGTACTGTAAAAAAAAAAAATTACATGTTTCCTTTCTTTTGCAGCAAACTGCATTTCATTTCACCTTCTCGTATTTTTGTTATTAATGTTTTGAATAATAAAGAATCTTCCTCGGACTCCCTGTATTTAATGATTACTCCTATAAAAGTAATTTTTGATACTGATAGTTTACTTATTGGATAAATTGTGCGATTTATAGGATTCCGTACAATGCCGGAGAAACGATTTTCGCAAAGTAGCTTTGTGCTCCACCGGGAGTTCCCACCCAGATTTTAGTGAAGATTGACTTCTCCCATAGGAACCAGACTAAATAACCTTGAAAGACTTAACGCACTCATTAAAATCATTTAAAAATTTGTGAAAATTAAACAAAATATCGCATAACCTCTAATCACATATCATTAACGAACATTACTGGATTACTTCGCGACCATATTAAAAGGGTATATGATACGAAATAAAACCGGAAGCAAAAAGTTTGCGTTCAAGTCTATGTCCAAAGAAAGCAAGCAATATTTTCTTATCAAAACTTTAACAGTTGCAAAAGTACGCGAATGAAGGATTTGAAGAAGGAAAAAATGGTTCAAATTTAATTTTATAAGAATGGAAAGCGAACGTTTTAATACAAATTACCTTAAAAATGCATTTTGAAATGTTAATTACTATTACAGAGCAAAATTATATCACTTTGGAACTAGTATCAATTAAAAGAAAATTTTTTGCTCTTTAAGATGGTTTAAAAATCCTTTTCTTAAGATAAATATTTCAGCAGTTATTGGCAAAAAACGCAGAAATATGCCTAATTTTTGTTATTTAATTAAATATCGTAAGAATTAATTAATTTAGAAAGTTGAAAATAGCACAGTTGACCTAGAAATGCACCTCAGAATGTCGTGTGCAAATTTCATGTCGCTACCGTTAACGGTTTAGGAGGAGTTCTTGTGACCGACAGACAGACACATGTATTTTCTGTTTTATATTATAAACTAGCTGATATACCCGGCGTTACTCGGGATAAAAATATTTTCAAGCCCAATACTTATAACACTTTCCATTTAATAAAAGAGTTTTTCGCGAAAGGGTCTTTCGTTGATTTTCGTTAATCCACTGAACCTTTAGAGCAGCAGTGAAACACCCTTCTTCTTTTTCTCTTCTCAATTTGAACCACTGACAAGATTCTAGCAGTCCTTCGTACTCCATTTTCCCCTTCCCATCCTACGGCAACAACAGAAACTCTTTCATATCTTGGATTTTATTGCCATTGTCCGGACTACAATTCTCTTTAGTGTTTTTGTCACTGGCCGGAAAAAACCGGATAGTGTTCTTTCTTTTTCTCCTTAGGCCCTCTCTTTCCGGTAGGAAGCGCGCTCAATAATCTTGAAAGATTTTACACAATCATTATGATCATTTAAAATTCGTAAAATTAAATGAAGCATCGCGGAAAGAGAATAATTAACATCATTGTATTGTGGCGCAAACATTTTGAAAGAGGTATATGCTATGAAATAAAAGCTAAATAAAATTTCTGCCTTTCTGTTACCATTCAAAGAAAACAATATTTTAAGCATAACTTTCACAATGGTAAAAATACCGGAATGAAGGATTTGATAAAACGATCAATGGTTTGAATTTAATTACAATAACAGAAAGCATTGTTACAAATTGTGTCCGAAATAAATTTGAAGTGTTTATTAAATGAAGAAAAAGAACGCAGAACATTTAAATTGAAATCATTAAAAAGATAATTTTCTGCTCTTTAAGATGGTATGTAAACAATTTACGTGCAATATATTTTTCTGAAATTATTGGCTTAGATAAAAATTGGCTTAATTTTCGTTATTTAATTAAATATCTTAGGAAGTAATTTTTTTGAAACTTTGAAGAAGTATAATTAATATAGGAACGTACCCCAGAATAGTATGTGCAAATTTCATATCAAGACTATTCACCGTTTAGGAGTTCTTGCGACAGATAGACCGTTAAAGCAGCTTTTTGTCCTCTTCCTACGATAGCAACCGAACTAAGAAACCTTGAAGGTTCCGCACACTCACTAGGATCATTTAAAAATTTGTGAAATTTAACAAAACATCGAGAGAATAATTCACTAACCTTATTGGATCACTGTATAACCATATTAAAAGGTGTGAATGCTACGACAACCGGAAACCGGAGGTGAAAAGTCTACTTTGTTGTTTATGCTCAAAGAAAACAATATTTTCTTATATTAACTTTAACACTGGCAAAAGCACGAGCGCGAAATAGTAAATTGGCTTCAATTTAATTCTATAAGAATAAAATGTATTGTTAAAAATTGTGTTAAAATATTTTTAAACGTTAATAACAATAAGAAAGAACACTTGATCGCAATGGAATTAATATCATTAAAAAGATAATTTCCTGCTCTTTAAAATGGCGTATAAATAATTGTTGCCTAATAAATATTTCAAAAGTTATTAGTTCGCATTAGGCTTAACAGCGGCTAATTTTCGTTATTTAATTAAATATCTTAAGAACTAATTAACCCTGAAAGTTAAAAATAGCACCGTTGACCTGGAAATTTACTCTAGAATGTCGTGTTCAAATTTCATGTCGCTATCGTTCCTCGTCTAGGAGGAGTTCTTGTGACCGTCCGACAGGCAGACAGACGGATACATGTATTTTCTGTATATTATAGATAAAAGTTTTTGGGATTTTTTATCCGTAAATGGCTGTACGATCAAAGTTGTAATATGTTAATTTTGACTAGCTTTAGTTTAATGATTCATTTTATCATCATTTTGTTTTCATAGTGCTTTACTGATGCATTTCGACTTGTAGATGAGATGTTCTTTAATTAACTAATATGCCTTAATGTTAATTTTAGAAACACATATGAAAAGTATCAAAATCGAAGCTATCAATTTCACTTATTTCTTTTTATTACGTAGATTTTCTTAGCTCAGTAATTGCGCTTGATATGGTGGTTCTGTGGGAGGGTAGGGGGTATTGCTTCCGTAATAAAAAATATTCTGCTACAAAATCCTCCATTTTTTCACTTGGTAGAATTCAAGATACATTACGCAAGGACAATCAAAGTTAAAAGGTTGATTATTATTTTTTTTTTCTTGCTTAAACATATTATAACCCTCAAAATAAGTTTTTGACGTAAACTTACGTCCCTTCATGGTGGTCTAATGGGGTGTCGGGAAGGAAAAAAATTATGACTCTTTTCTTAAAGTTAAACGCTTTTAGTTCCGCATCTAAATAACATAGAGAGTTGGCTTTAGCTTCATTTAACAGCGAGGGGTGGACATTGAAGATTGCTAAAATAATTTTAGAATTTGGAATTACGGTTTAGTCACAGTCGTGTTGCAAAGTGGTTGAAAATCACGAAGAATTTTGATGACGTCACAGCGACCGATGTGCGCGCACGCAGTGACTAACCTAGCTTCCCTCGCTTTCTCATGCCTAGCTGTCTGGCGGCCTCAGTCGCTTGCTGCAGTCGGTTGTGAGCGGTATATTAACCGGATTTTCCAAATTTTGTTTCGTAGAAATTCCTAGAAACTGCCAAAATGCGTCAGCGAAGGGATTTGTTGAAGCGGAGACGAAATCGAGCCGCTTCTCAACGCCAAATAAGTGAGGAAGAGAAGAACGAGAAGAAAGAACGAGCGAAGCAGTTGCGGAAAGAAAGAAAAAAAACGATATTATGAGAAAAATAAACAAAAGAAGAATTCCATCACAAATTATTTCCAAATGAACGAAGGAACTACATCAGGAGTAAATCAGGGAGCCTCAACATCGATAGCTTTCTCTACATCGCCAGAATTCGCAACATAATCAAGTTTGCTTATCGACCAAGAGTTCGATATAGATAAAGACGTACCGATAATTATAATGAGAGACTTCAATATAGAAGCGAAGAGAAACGGGAACACGTGAAATATTACTCCAGAATTGTTGAATTACGTTTGATATCTCTCGTGCCATCGTTCGATTTTACATAAGATTGTTACTAACAAAAATTGTATCCAATATCAATAACATGAATAAATTTATTACATTTGAAAAATAAGAATTTTTTTCGCGAAAAAAAAACTGAACCAAAATCACGAATCAGTCATCTAAATTGAGAGTCACAAAGAGTTATTTCAGTTACATAATCTCAGAGTCACAAAGAGTTACTTCAGTCACATAGAGCTTCAGTTATTTTTTAGTTAGTTAATTTGAACTTTAGTAACAGAAAGTTACAGTTGAGTAAGGTTAGTAAGTTGACGCCCCTCAATCCCAGCGGCCGTTTCGCAGAGACAGCCTCCCGTCGATGTTTTTTTTTTTTTTAATTTTTTAAAAACTGCTTTTTTTTATTAAAACATCGTCTTCTATTAGCCTTGATAACACTTCAATGCTTTTTGAAATTTTTTTCAAGAACCAAATAATAACAGATTTGTTATTGTTTTTCAACACAGATTTCTTATTTATTTGAAATTACATACTTCATTTTGGAAATCATCAAAGCAAAATAATAATAATAAATCTTCACTTGTTGAAAACCAACTCAATTTCGGATATAACAGCATTAAATATGGATTGTTTCCAGATTTCGATGTAGGTCGGAGATAAATTTGCAAGATATTACTTGCACATGCTTTCTTTCGTTTTTCAATTTCTTCCTGTTAGTTTCTGATCAGAGGGGTAGTACAAGTATCTTTCACTTTAGCTCAAATATAACAGTGGCCAAAGGAAGCAGATGTTACCTTTCTTATACGTTTCTTGAATTATGGATATTACAAGGTTTCATCTCGCAATGAAATCAAGTCAACAGCGATCACGGCTTCAGGGATGGACACATTTGTAACTGACGAACACATACTATCCTTGATTTCAGACCATTAAACCATGAGTGTCGGCGAATAGCCCCTGATTTATTGTCACATCATCTGAGCCACTCTATTAAATCCAAGGATAAAGACACTCGCTTGTTAAATCTTGACACAACATCTGCGACCTTCCGAGACGTCGAGAATTGCAATTGACTCTCCCATGAGCACAGCCAACGATCCATTAAAACGGCTTCAGATGGAACTAAGTGACATCCACAAGTATCTGCTGGTGAACCCAGTAGAGTACTTGAGTTGAGCTCTCCGGCAAGTCGTGTTGAAATGATCTAACTAGAGTGACTAGATTTCTGTATTTCAATCTAGACGTTCAGGTATACTATCCGGCAGATCGGAGCTGCAGTTGGTCAGGAACAGAGCGAGGGACACGATCTTAAAAATAAATAAATGTAATCAAATGAAAAATAAAAAAATCAGAAATTATATAATAGTTAATTATTAAAAATTTCAAAAAGTGCGCACAAAGTAACACAGAATCATAAATAATTAATTTTGCTGTCACTTTAAATGTTGTTATTGGTCATATATGTTTGAATATATGCTACATATATGAAAAATTGAGATGGATTATTCTTCAGAAGCTAACTTTCTTAAAACATAAATCTGGTTAGTTTTACCTATAATCTGGTAAATTTAATTTTTGTGTTGCTGTGAACGATTTATTGATAGCAAAATTGAAACAATCAGAAATACTTTTTGAGTCTAAATTAAAGAGCCAAAATGCGGGACTTCCACAGCTAAAAAGTGCGTTGGTCACTTTAACTGAGCTTAAACGCGTATTGTTCTCCCAATATGTTCCACCATACTGATATTAATAATTTAGCTAAATCGACTAGCCTGCTTCTGTCAGTTACAACGAAATATTATTGTGAAACTACCAGAACAGCTTCTGATTATTCGAGTTTTCGTATGACATCTTTCTAAGAATCGCTTTCAAATACATTTAAGCTTCTCAAAGAGGCCACCTATGCATAGCATTCATTCCTCTCAATAGCCCCTTTTTCTGGTATATTAATTTTGGCTCATGCTCTAAATGTTAAGATTACCACTTAGATCGACCATTCGAACCTATAGGGGATTCAGTTGTGGGTTATGGCGAACAAACTCCACAATTCACAGTATTACCTAACTAGAGAACTCCACTAAATCAGAAAAGATTTAAATATAGCATGGTGGCAAAATGCGATTGTACAAAGACGACGCAATAAGAGGACGCAGCTTAGAAATTCAACATATTTAATAAATCAACAACAATAGTTACTTAAAAGAAATAATATCTACAACATTTCTCTGCGCGTTGATCGAATGTAAAAGAAAGAAACAGAGGAGGGTTTGAACGAATGGAAGAGCGCCTTTAAATACTGAACTACATGAAACTGCTTCTTCGGTATTGGTTGAAGAGAAGACGTCACAAAAAGAGTTGTGGGGTCACTCGTACAGATTCCACAAGCATGACGTAGACGATGGATGTCAGTTCAATTTCAATGAAATTCTTTCCTTTCGCCTCCCTGGCCTTCGGGAAAGGGGAAGAAGAAAACAGGAACAAAAAGCGCATACACAGAAGAACAATACCAGAAATCAAATATAAATTTAGCACCCGTTTCCAAATGAGGAGAGAAAACTGAACTTTGCTCTCCACCCATGTGGTCATAAAAGCGGCTATCATCACCAAACACAGGATAAGACCTTTTCACCATAGATATAGCCTTTTGTTCTCTGAACGATGTCCAAGGATGTTTTCCCGAATCTGGACCAGCGTAGAGAAATGTTGCGTCAGTATGAGAACGAGAAATTGGCAAGAAAGTTTGCCGAATTTTTCAATACAGGCAGGACGCAAGTAAATAAATTAATTAAATACAATATTAACTCAACAGAATTAGGGAAAAACTGTTGATATTATTGCTCATTCCTCTGCAACTATCGACGAATCAATTATGGGGATTTACATTTTCAAATAAAATAGGAGGTTGTTAAAAGTTGTCTCCTAAAAAATTGAAACATCCATAAATTGTATCTTTGCAAAAATTCTTCGATTGAAGTACCTTTTTCTTAGATAAGTCTTAAATTTCTCTGTGTGAGAAATAATGAATTAGGGCTTTTTTAATAAGTATTTTGTCTTCCAAAAATAAAAATTCTTCAGAGCAGCCAATCCCCTTTGAATGGCCGATTTTACTTGCAACGAAGGCTGGCCGCTGTAGAGAGGTTTCAATCATAGAGTAAAGATAAGATAGAGTAGTATCTTATACTCTAAGGTTCCAACGTACTTATAGGTATCTGTAAAAAACCTTAAATGTTCAATTGGTTATATTATTATTAAAATCTACCAATAAAACTTTTGCTGCCTAATTTCAAACTCAGGGAGTCATAAGAGATGATATTAAAATATGATGTCAGAAAAAGTTAACTACCCAAGGCGATGGAAGCTTCGACTTGATCTAATAATTACTATATTCGTGTGCATAAAAACCCTCTCCGCAGTGAAAGGTTAGCATATCTGTGTTCTAAATAAAATACAACAATTTTTACTGGATTTCAAGACTTTTTTGTCTAAAAGGTATGCATAATAATTACGTCCTTTATTTTAACCCTATTAAGAAGTTTTAAATAATTGCGGTCCCGCCGCCAAGCATGCATTCAATACCAAACATAAATGCCCTGCTACCTCTCCCTTATTTACCCTCTTACTACTCATAAGTGTTTCTTGTCGTCAAATTCTTAACGAGGGACGTGATTTGGTTGGTGTCATGTGGTTACCAGTAACGACCAGTGATTGTCCCATGTAAACACAAATTTAGCCATCTGGCGGCTTCTCGTTCTGGTATTTGATGAGGAAACCAGGAAGGAGTTTAATCTTTACAAAAATAAATATGGCATTTACTTTTACTGATTAATGCTTTATTTGAAAGTGGTTTTAAAACATTTGGATTTAATAAAACAAAGGCCGCTCATTCAATAAATTAATTTCTATGAAGAAACATGTTTACGCAATGTTGACTACGGATACAAAAATATTCATAATATTATGAGTCTGTAAAGCAGATCGGGAGATTAAAGATTCAATTAAACGACAAAAAAATTCTTGTGTTAAAAACAAAAAATAATAATTATTATTCAAATTTATCATTTTAAATGCACATCACTTATTGAAATATAAATTTATTTTTTATTCTTTTATAATGCTTAATTTGCATTAGAACAGATTTTTTTTGAAGAATTGTGTGTCAGTAAAAAAACTTTTCTTAATAACTGAAATTAAAAATCTAAACTTAGTACATAATAAATTATACCTTTTATGCTGTATTTACAAAGTTTTGTTTCATCTATTTTATCTTTTAAAGTCATCCCAAACGTGATCCACTTATTGATAATTCCATCCTTTTCCTGGACTGCGATCACTCATTTTTGTCACCCTTTTCTCATATCCGGTCTGGATGTCTAGCTGGTCAACTTCCGTCCTTCTCATCAATGTTGGCTGGAAATAAATTGTTTACGAAATATGCTCACCACCAACATTCTCTGGGCTGCCGTTTCCAAGGATACGTAGACACTGTCCTTCACTTATTACAAGCGAGATCCAGATAAAATTTGTTGTTTTGCTGTTCATGCATCCAAAATAGTGGACGTCGGCTTTACGAGGGATCTGTTGCGTCTTAACCGAGAACAAATGAAATCTAACAAGCTTAACCCTTAAAGGTCCAGTGTTGCCTATAAGCAGCATACCCAATTTTATGTTCCAAAATCATGAGAATAAGTCTAAAGCTCTAATGTCTGTTTTTGCCAATAAGATACATACTGAAATTTTTATTAAATTCATTTACAACATATAGATGCCTGCCTGAGCGCTGATTTAAAAAATATAAATAAATTGATGTTTTTCACTCGAGGCTACATCTTTTCAGCTTTGTTTGTACACTTGAGAATACTATATTTTATTCTACAACATGGAAGGACATTCTCTATCCATATTATTAGTTATTAAAATCCATCTGTATTGGACATTATAGAATTTTATCAATGAACTTTTTTTCTGAAATAAAGCCCAGTGTTGTCAGTTGGTAACAAACTGTTTTTCAGCCACAAACCATTCTTAAAACAATACAGTATTTTTAAAATTACTTTTTCCATGTTTTATTCAAGAAATGAAAGTCAAAAAACATTATAAATTCATTTTTAAAAAAATCGGTCTTTTAAGAGTTAAGTTTGTCATCAGGAAAGTCAGTTGTTGCACAATGAGAAGCCTATTTAACTGCTTTTGTAAATTATTTTATTATTTATTGATTGATTTAGAGTTGGGTCTATTAATGCAAATAATTTAGTTTTATTTTTATTATTTAAGTTTATTAACACTAAGTTAAAGCTCCATTGCAAATGAATTTATTTATTAATCAACATTAAGTTAATTACGACGTTACAAAATAAATTGTTTATTCATTAACATTAAGTAAAATACGACTCTGCAAACTAATTTATTCATACATTGAATTAAATGCGGTATTGTAAACGAATTTATTTTTTCATTAAGTTAAATATTAAGTTGCACTCTAATTTATTTATTCATTAACATTAAATTAAATACGTCGTTGAAAAACTAATTTATTTAACTATTAACATTATTTTAATTACATTACATCGTTTTAAATACTTCAGTAATTAATTTTATGTAAACTTAATGAAGCTAGAGTGGCCATCATCCTGAGTTACTAAGATTGTGGACAATGATTTGTATTTCTGTGTGTTTGAAAAATGGTCTAAAAGTAATCATACTACAAAATCAAACTTCTCTTATGATAGCATTCAATGAAACTATTTCATAAAAATTAAGCTTTTGAGCGTTATTTGCAATCTTAGTAATTTTAACTCCTGAACTGTTTAGTGAAACCTATGCAGTTCTATATCCTAGCTTCTGGTTTGAACACATATGAGTTTAATAGCTTTCTTATAAAATTCAAACATAATATTGTTTTAAAATAGATTTTCGCTTCTGCCGTAACACAAGATAAAGTCTTCCATTTCGAACCATTTACAGATATCTTGTTTCAAATTTAATTTATATTAACATTCCATTCCTTACTGCTAATTCATTTCAGGTTTAACATGCATTAGTTATTTATAAAAGTATGTAATGAGACATTTTCATAAATTCTTTCCGAAATTAAGTAGCTACAGTGCTTGCTTTCACCAATTGTTTCTTATTAGTATTTAATACAAAGCATAAATTGCATTACAAGATTAGATAAAGACATAAGATACATTAGCATTAGAGACATAAGATACATTAGCAAGGTTTAATACAAAAGCAATAATATACGTTAAAAACCCTTACATGTTATGCTTTTGGTAGTTAATGAGACACAACTGCACTTTGTTAGATTGCAAAAAATGCAACTACATCATTTTTCGGCTTTGCCATTACTTTTTAAATATTTAAATCTTCTCCACCAAAATTTCTTTCGTATCTTGTGGCATCTTTGGCAACTTTTAAAATTTCAACGGTAATTTTTACAGTTTTGTTAAATATCTTAATTTTTCTTATTTATTTTTCTAGTAATCAACTTAAATATTAATTGACTTAACTTTTTATGTCATTTCCTTTAATGTTTCAAGTTTATTAAATTGTAAATCAAATTTATTTAACGGAACTATTTGCTCGCCATCTTGTACAGCGTATGAATTTTTGTGTGAAATGGCTTTAGCGTCGCCTGACTGAGAGAGATTCCTTTGTGTGATTTTTTAATTTGACTGGTCGAGACTTGCAAGAAGTTGGTGCAGCTGCGGGGCCTAGGGCCGTTAGGCCTCTCGTCTCTTGCCCCTACAGTTATTCCGATGGTCCCCAAAAAAGAAAAAAATGTTAAAATGACCAGCAAGAAATTTTTCCACGACAGAATGCTAGAGAGAATATCGTTGAGTTCTAAAAGATGCAAATCCATTACAGTTTGAACTGAAGCTGTTTTTGTTCACGTTTGGGATTGAGGCTGTCGTACTACGTTTGTGTTCTTCTTAAAAATAATTTTGTGAAGAGGCTGTGGATTTTACGTTCTCCAATGTAATGTAGATTGAGTGATCTTTTAAGTACGCATGAAGTTATCCAGTCTCAGTTATTGGATCAAATTACTCAACCTACCATGCCCAGCAATACTGGACTGCAGTACACGAATAAATCTTATGTTAGAATAATTGAACAGCCTGCCCCCCCCGAAGTTTTCGTTATAAATGTGAAATTGAAGGAAGATCTGCTGGAAGCATTGTGGGCATCAAATTTTCTGTGATTTACTTCAAGGATTACTGTCTGTGTTGTTTCATATTTACCATTGAGAGGAACCTCTTCTTGAAATTTGTGTTGCAAATATGTGCAAATAAGTGTTTCAAGTCCCTGTGTTACGCTACAAAGCCTGCTGTTTGTGCATTATCATCTTCACCATTTTTGTTTTTGAAGAATGAGAGGTGCCACGTCAAAAGTTGGTGATGCAAAATTATATGTGTGCAAGAAAAAACATCAAGTCAAATACTAGGCAAAGAAAGTTTGGTTTTCCAGGCCAAAAGTGAATTTAAGTGATCGTACAAAATTTATAAAAAGATTTGCTTCCAGTGATACAAGACCCCTTTTATGACATAAAAAATCTTCATTAGTTATGAGGATGTTCCCAGTCAATGAACCAGTTGTATTTTCTTAGTATTTTTTTTACAATTCTTTAAGCCTGCAGTGCTTTGTTTTAATGTGTAGCTACATTTTTCATTTGGTTTCATAAATGTTGGTTGTATGTATCATCAGTCTATGTCTTCTCAATATACTTAACTTATAGTTGGCAGTAACCTTATAATTTAAACATTTGTTAATAAAAAAATATTTAAAATTTAAAAATTTTGTTTTTCTTTAATGTTTCAATTGTATAAACGCAATGTACTACTTATGTTTTCAGCTACTTCCTTTGCGGCCAATTTTTTTAGGTGTCTGAAAAGGTAGGTGCTTAATTAAAGTGTAGCAAAAATTGCATTTTATTGTATTCATATTTTTGCACCAAATGATCATCGCATAATCGGAAATATAATATAATTCTAGCATAATTAACTTCTATAATTAACACACTTCAGTGAACTTTATAAATTAAAAAATAAAACAAAATTCAGTTAATTCATATTCATGAGATATGCGTGAACTGCACGGCACAATTTTCATTTTGGAATCTAATACACTTCCTGAAAGAGAAAAATAGATTTGAAATCTCAGAACAACGTAAAGCAATATGCAGTTAGATGTTACATGACGCGCACAGTTACGCCAATCATGTGACTTCACTTCATTACAACCAACTTCATTAGTTCCATAATAACTGTATTTGTAACTTTGTTGTCGTGTATCATGTAAAACGTATCTGTTCAATAGCCGATATTTTTCACATCATATTAATCATGTTAATAAAGTGAGGTATACAGGGTGTCCCAAAGAAGTGCAACAAGCGTTTATTTCCTTAAATATTGATCCTAGACATATACTTTCAATTACAAAGTTTCATCAAAAGAGATGAAAATTTGCATAAAAACACTTTGACTTCTAAGGGGATTGATAATAAAAAGTTTTAAAAATTAAATTTTTATACTTCCTACGTAGAGCTAGACTGTCAATAAGTAAAATGTTTTCCTTACATTCATCTATTCACGTACAAAGTTGCACGCTTATATATCCAAAAATTACAGAGATATAAGAAGACAAATTTATTGACTTATACCACTTTTCCATACCTCTCGCTGGTGTTTGATCCAGTCTTTCGATGTACGTGTCAGGGACAATATGCTTATTTCAATAAGTTATTAATAGGGCGGAATCAGGAAATAATAATGTACTAACTGTGTGGCTCGGCGTTGCACGGGCTATCTTGAAATATGGGATATTCCCGGACGGAGGGAAGTGAGGTCATGTGAGCCTCGGGATCCATATTTTTTCATATGCCGGCCTCCGTTTTCATCAACAAATATTGTCACTCACTTCCCCAAAAAACGTACATATTCTTTCAAATCTAGTCTTTTTATTACTTTATTTTCATATCCCCTGTTTATCTTTTCTACAAATAATGTCACTAACTCTCCCCAAAAAACGTAAATCTCCTTTGAATTCTATATTGTTAAATTAAAACTTTTAAATATAGCCTTTTAACTACCTTATAGCTAATAACCCAGCGTTACTCGGGATCCACATTTTTTCATTAAGACCGCCTCTGTTTTTTGCCCTACAAATATTCTCACTAAGCTTCCCCAACAGACGTAAATCTGTTTTGAATTCTCTATTGTTGGATTAAAACTTTCAGTTCTAACCTTTTTACTACCTTCAAACAGTATGGTTCAAATGAAAACGCGAGAATTCCAATTTTCATAATTTAAAACAGGTCAGCATAATATTTTGTTTTGCAAAAGAAAAAATAAAACGAAATAAATAACAGAAACGGTAAACGCTTAATAGTACACAAAACAGATGAATTAAACACCAGAAACATATATTTTCTTCTTGCCCGTATTTGAATAATAATGGAAAAAAAAATACGGATCAAAATGAATAAACAAAATAAATAAATGAATAAAAAAATGAATAATGAAATAAAAATCAACAAACGTAAATATGATGCGAAATGCAACACCATGCGACAAAAATAGAGATAAAAATGCAGGAAAACTATTTTTTCCGATGTTTATGCTCGACTTTTCTTATTTGTTTACTTACATTAAAAACGTTGACTTTATCTGCTTCTATGTTGGACTTCCGCTTTGAAGATTCCATTGACTTAACATTACACCAGAATTACGTAGTACAGGCATTTAAATGTAAGCAAACAAAGCAGAAAACTCGTCCATAAATAAAAACTGCAAAACTCGGAACCTCGCTAAAAAAAAAAGAAAACACAAACCAGATGCAAGAACAACCGACGTGACAGATAGTTATAGGACCTGCCGATAGATGGCAGCACAATAGTTCAAACATTTTCACGATTTTAATTAATATCTTCTTAACTAATTGTAATTTTGGAATTTCAAGGGTCAGAATGGATTCCTTGGATTATTTCCCATCTCTTGATACCTTCGGCTTTTTTTCAGCATTCAGTGGTTCGTGAGAAGATAGCTGAACATAGATAAATAGATAGATACATACAGTCGGTAATTAATAGTTAAGAATTGTTAACTCTTTTAGATTCTAAAATATAGTCAAATAATGAACAATTGAAGTATTTGCAAAAATAATTCATCTTTTGAACCTTCAAAAAATATGTGAAACAGTGACGTTTCATCTACTCAGAAACAAGCAGTGTTATATAAATAATACTAGAATACAACTGTAATACAATTTTTCAAAAATAGCTTTACCTTCAAATAGTCCAAACTTGTTGCTGCAATTATCTGAATTACATTTCAGAAAATTAACATCATTTCTTTTTTCGGTGAGTGACTTTTAACAACATAAAACGAATACATATTAGCCTTCCAAGTTCCCGTTCAGGCAACATGAAAGTGTATCCGAAACTTAAAAACAGCCATCAATGAAAGAGAAATCGAAGGAAAACAAATGAAGAGCGCGAACCTTGAATGAGATTGAAGAATCCAGTTCTGGCTAAGATCATTAACAAAAAGGATAGCTATTCGCCTTCGTCCATTATGCACACAATGAGCGAATTTAGATGCTTTACAAAACTATTTGGTGTGAATCCCTATCCTATGTCTGTCTTACTTTTGCATTCATTTTCTGTCTTCTATTCTCGTTTTTATCTTTTTTCTTTGATAATCGAATTCTTAGAGAGGAAAAATAAGCAACGAAAACGAAATACGAATGAAAACGAAATAGGAATTTTTAAAATAATTTTAGTGAGTTCTGCAACTCTACAACCCTGAAAGACGAGTCACCAGCGCCTTAAGGTAAATCTTAATAATACGCATAACGTTGAGAGCATATAATTTAATTTTTTTCAGATATTAGGCTATTTTCCTGTTTTATGTTAAATTTTATTTTCTCAAGTTGTCCTTCCATTCTTTATCAAATCTATAGTTACAACTATCTGCGTATGAGTAACAGTATGCGTCACTGGCAATCTTTTTTCAATCCATGATGATTGGATAATGCACTACTGGACAAATACTTGCATTTCTCAGTTTTTCTATGTTAAATTAAATTTGTATTTCGGCAATAAACAGGTTCATATAAATTTGTGAATAGCCCCTTTAAATTCAAAAATTAATATAGCTCTGTAAGTTTTGCAGATAGGACGGCGAGTCTTGGTTTATACATAACTGAGTGTAAGAGGGACATTTTACTCTTTGACACTTTTGCTCTATGGAGAACGTATAAAAAGTTAATTTTCTCAACTTTTTACTTTTTACTTATTTGATGAAGAATATGTATTTGGAAGTATATGTGTAGGTGCAATATTTAAGGAAATAAATGCTTGTTCCACTTTTGGGGGGCACCCTGTATATATAGAAATTCTTATGAATCCTGATTTATGATGTTCTAAAGAGCACTATTCAATCACAAGCCCTTTCAGTTACTTACTACTTCAAAATCCTTTTAGAAGTATCCTTGTATAAAAGCTTGATATATCTGGGCTCCTGATGAAACTTCTGAAAAAGTGTCCTCCTCAATGAAGGGAATAAATATATGGATGTTGAAACGATCCAGAGGGAATTGGTCGACGTAAGAAGAACGACGCATCCCACGGGATTAATCTATCTCATCGCTAGCAACCGAAGGTTCATTAATCTTCCACCCCGGTTAGATAATGAACAATTAGTGGGAGACATCTCAGAGGAGTCCTGTTCTGTCACTCCAGAGCATTACGGAAGGGTTTCACATTATTCAGATTGCTTAAACAGAGCCCACTACTCAGTCATTTGCCTCACTATATATGCAAATATTTTAATGTTCTATAAAACTTTCAGAACAAGTTTATACTTCAGTGAAGAAGAAAACAAATAAATCTTTTTTGTGTCAAGAAAAATTTTGAACGCAGAAAATGTTAACAACAAACATCATAAAGAGTTTTGAAGAAAACTCTGGTTGTTGCAAAGCATTTTTTCTTGCTTAATAAGGGTCAGTACATTTTATATTAGCTTTTATACGTAACAGTTATTTGAATACACTAAATTCGGCTGTGTTACGTGAAGATAATTCTGCTAATTCGAGGAGAGAATACTCCAGCTAGTTAATAACTGCATTTAATAAGGTGAAATATAGCCATGCTATTTTTGTCCTGTTAGGGTAAAAATAAAAACTATAAACATAGATGTTCTTAATAACGCTTCTTTTAAGAACAATTTGAAAAAAAAATGATCTGCGAGGCATTATTAAATGAAAGACATTATTATAGAATTCAACAGACTATTTCAGATCTTAGTTCACAAAGACAGCACTATAAATATCAAGTGTCGCAAAAAACGTTACCTGAAGCGAGAAGCAATAATGAATTAGAGAGGAAATGAACGAAGACATCGTGTTTATTCAGGAGTTTCTAAGCACTGAATGAGTAAGTACGGATTATGCATCATTAATGAAGCACCGAGTCATTAGGATGATAGAAAAACAAACCGTATGAGGTTTCTACTTTGTTGTTGTGGAAATGAAATGAGATAAATTTATTAACTCTTAATTATTTCCCAATTTATCTTTTAAACTCCATATCCCATTTGCGTGTATTTTCGTCCATTATACTTTACTCCTATTGACCTCTGTGACTTTCAGGGATGATTTATATTCTTTCTCTGGGTGGTTAAGTATCAGAACGTTGCAAAACATATCATAATATTTATACCTTATAATATTACCTATACTCATAAGAATAATTGAGTATTGTTAATATTTTGCATGTTCGTTTATATTTGTTCTTATAAAATTAATGAAATACATTTTCTTTGTTTTCTGTCGAGAATTGTATTCTTTTTTCTGATAGTGTTAACGTGAACACATAACAGTAGTCTTCTCTCTCTGATTCAATACGCGGGCGTGTATGCGGTCATTTGAGAAAATAAAATTAACAGTTATATAGTTCGGTAGAAATCTCAGCATATTTTGTAAAGTGTCTCTTGATTTAGTAAATAAAAAACTGTCCGTTTTTCATTCAGGAGCAAAAATATAAACTGCTGGAATTGCTGACAAACAAAAAACAAAGTCCAAAAGTTACTTACAATTTCAGTTACTTAAAAATTAAGAAAGGCGTTTTTCCGCGATATCTTTGGAAAACATTATCTCATGAAACTATTTTTACACCTTATTAAATTTTAAAAAATTAGCATTTCAGTTTGAAAAATTTCATTTCCATACAATTTGCTTCACTCATTTTAATATTTTTTCAAAATTAATTTTATACAGAATTCGTAACAATATTCTTTATTGTTGAAGAACAAGAATAATACTAATATATATATAGTTGCCAGAATACATTCACAGAATTCTGGACTAATGCTAAAAGAAAATTTTAAAAGTAGACGATTAACAATTTATTTCAGGACCACATAATGATTCATTTATTTTCATTCTTTAAATTAATGAATAATTAACTAGTTAATTTAATTGCTTTAGCACATTCATTGAAACCTTTCTTTTTTTACTTTAGTAATTGTTAACGAAATTTGAAGTACCTATGTAACAACTAATAATTTATGGAGAAAACTGCTGTTTTTAAAAATCGTTTGTTTCAATTGATATTCTCATTTTAATTACGACGTTTCAGATCAGAAAGGAATTTGTGCATTATAATTTTTATACAATAGTTGTTTTTACATTAAGAATATTAGACATGAAAGCATTTTAATCCGGAGCAAAGCCAGGTATATCAGCTTGTTTACCGTACAAAAAGTGGAAGTGAATGCGGCTGATGGGAGCACTTATCTTCTAAATAATCAATCTTTCAATATAAAAGTAGTTTCTTATGATAAGGTGATAATTCCGCTAATTGAAATTTTCTTTCCATCTTCAATCGTAACGGAGCTATGGGGAGATGATAAATTGGGGGTATTGAATATCGCTTTTCAGCTCATAACTTATAAGTAATTCTAGCAGACAAAAACTTTTAATATAAAAGTCGTTCGTTATGATAAGGTGATAATTCCCTTAATTTAAATTTTCTTTCTATCTTCAATCGTAACGTAACTATGGGGAAACGATAAATTGCGGGGAATTGAACATCGCTTTTCAGCTAATAACTTCTAAGCAATTGTAGCTCTCAAAAAACTTTTAATATAAAAGTTGTTCGTTATGATAAGGTGATAATTCGCCTAATTGAATTTTTTCCCTTATCTTTAGTCATAACAGAGCTATGGGGAAATGATAAAATGGGGGAGGGGATTGAAAGTGGCATTTTAGCTCATAACTTCTAAAAAAATTGTAGCTATTAAAAAAGTTTCAATACAAAAGTTCTTTATTATAAATAGGCAATAATTCGCCTATTTTGAGTTTTTATTCTATCTTCAATCCAAGGTTGGTGATTTTTTTTATTTTTTCAAAATTTGATTTAAATCAAGATTTTTTTTTATTTTAATGATTTTTTAAAACTATATATAAATATATATTTAACATTTGTATATTAGACAATGAGGCCTACAGTCATAGAATTATATATATATATATGTGTGTATATAACAACATACCAGTGATTAAGCTCTACTTTCTTTTTTTAAAAACAAATTTAAAAAAAAATTATATTTCAAACATATAACAACTATTTAAAAAATATTTGTGAACTAAATATAAAGAATAATATACTTTTGAAATATAAGACAATTTTATTAAAGAAAAATATAATAAAAAATACATTTCTTGACTATAGATATATTATTGTATGTTAGAATATATAAAATTTTTAGATATAGCTCTTCTGGTCAAGCAAATTTTGCACAAGTGAGAAGCAGGCTCTCTTTTACATAAACTGCCCCAAAGGACTGAAAATCCTGTTCCCCCCTTTTCAAAAATAAGAATTATCCTTCTCTACCTTTTATTGGACAACAGACTAAGGTTGTCTTAGGAATGTTGCAAATCTTGCAAGAACTAAATAGCACACTCTTCTCCTCTCCCTTTTCAAGTATTTGGATTAGGGTTTATTTCACCTTGACCTTGAGAATAGAATACTTCTTACTAAGCATAAAAAATTAAAGAAACCAGTAACTAGGTGACAAGTCACTAAAATTTTCTGAAGTAACTTTTTCTAACCTGGACTCAAAAATCTATTTTTGTAATATAATTTGCATATCAACCATTCTATGAATTTGTTATTTATAATAAATAAAGTTTAATATTTATTTAAGCGAGAACTTTATGAAATCCAAATGGAAAAGAAGCATAAAAGTGACTATTTTTCAAAAAATTCTCAACATTCAGTAAATTACGTTAGACGTAAGAAACAAACTTCATTAGAACAGAAATCGTTTTCCCTTTCCGATGGTGTATCTATTTTTTCGTACAATTATCCAAAAACATGCTATTGAGAAATTAGAGCAAAAAATCACCCAAAACAACACAAAACATTAATTAAAATTTTTCTAGATTAAATTTTTAAGGCTTCAGGGTGCATTGAGTCACCATCAGATGTGTGCCAAATTTCATGACTGTAAGTACGATAGATTTGTCTGGACATCGCGCACACAAACTTTGCCTTTTATAATTATATATCATAGTTTAAATTGTGCTATGTAGATGTTTGTATTTCTTTTGGAACATTTGTATGTATTACTTAATTATCTTGCATTTGAACATTATTGCAATATAAAAACTTTGTTTCCCCCAACACTATTTAGTTTTCTCCAATATTAAAATGAAACTCAATGCATTTTACTATGTTCTTTCTTTGTGAACATGATCCTTTCACAATATTTATTTTATAAAAATCTCATACTTTGCATTTTATTGTGTTGTTCATTAGAGTTTTATTTAAAATCTTAATTGCTTGTGTTCTCAAAAATAAAGATATGAAAAGTACTCTAGTTACATCAATTCATTGAAATATTTTTTAATGATTTATATATTTTTTCTTTAAATATACATTTAAAATATTTTAAAATCACTATTTAAAGATACATGAACAGTTTTATTTCATTAAAGCAGATTAACTTAATATTTAAAATAAAGTTATTTAAATCAGTGATTTTTTAAAAAAAAATCACTGATTTAAATCACTTTATTTTTAAAAAATTTTAAAAATCAAGTGATTTAAATCAGCGATTTTAATCAATTGATTTAAATCGCCGCAACCCTGCTTCAATCGTAAAGGAATTATGAGAAAATGAAATTTTCTGTCCCTCACCATTTCCACCCCCTTTTAGTTGGTTAGCCCATCGACAAACTCGGTCGATATTTTCACCGACCTTACAACATATCCCTCTAAAATTACTCTTGTTATCGTTTTCACAAGATAGCATTGCCAAAAGCGTTATATATATATATATATATTATATATAAAAGAGGCAAAACATAATAGAAAAACAATAAAATAATGCTTTTATTGCGTTTTTCATTTCACATTTTATACTCTTTCATTTTTAAATTTATACTCTCTCTCTCTATATATATATATATATATATATCAATGTCATGAAAATCAATAAATGTTGAAATAAAATGGAGAGACTGTAGTTAATCGGTAAAAGCGTAAAGATGCTCATCAGGGTAAGTAAAATCTATACGAACCGCTAAACAATTAGTGAAATCATAATGTTTTCTGCGAACAGTGCTGGCATAAAGCTACAAACACTGTCCTTTACCCCGAACATTATGATAAACCAAGAATTCGAATGAAATACCAAATATTAGAAATAATTTTACGAACCTAAAACTGAGAGATGCAGCCAACGGGAGACGTGACAAAGGAATGAACCTAACACGTCATGTAGGGACCGGATGTTTACGAAAATATCAAGTTACTTCTGAGGTTGGGGGAGTTTCGATGAAGATTAAGAAACCGATGGAAACAAAGATGAAAGTGATCTACATTGAGAAAACGATGAAGATTAAAGATATGATGATAAAAAGGAAAAGAGTGTATTTAAAAATTAAGGTGTATTTAAAAAATTAAGGTATGATGATAAAAAGGGAAAAGAGTGTAATTAAAAATTAAGGTGGAAACGGTAAGTGTTAAATAATATTTGAATTTGAATTCCATTAATAAACGACTGAAAGATGCATTTTCGAGGTAATCACATTAGACCTGTCTGGCTTGAGAGACCCTACCACAGTGTTAGAACTGCGCCAGCATAGCTCTAATATGCAATCCTTTACTTACATCTTAAAGCCATTAATTAAAGGTTCGTAGAAGGCGGTAGGAATTTCATTACTATTAAGGTTATTTATAAGATGCTGAATTTGTTTCTTGATTGAATTTTTATCGCTTCAGGTTTTGTTAATTCTTATGAGTTGATTAATGATTGAGTTTTTGTAGATTTTAGAAGAGATATTTGAGTTCCAAAAAATATATCTATTGACATTGAATTTAAACTAGTTTCTTTTGTCATAGATATCTATTTTTAAAGTATTTTGACTATCAATAATTAAGTCCAGAAAAATAACTGGTTCTTGATAGCTATTGGTTTGTATTAATTTAAGTTCATTTGGATACAGAGTATTAATAGTTGTATTGAAATCTTTATGGTTAAAAATAATGAGGTCATCAATGAATCTAAAGACTGAATTCGAATTAATAGCGATATTCCGTTCAAAAAAGTGTAGAAATAAATTGGCAAGTAGAGCTGAATAACTTGTCCCTTGTGGGATGCCTTTAATTTGCTGAAAGATATTTTCCCCGTTTAAAATAAAGTTATTATAAATACAGTAATTTGTAAGATCTTTCCAGAATGTTATTGGGATGTTAAGTAAGTTTTTTAGGCCGTAGAAATAATTCATTAAGACTTCTTGTAATTTATCTAATGGGATGCTTGTGAAGAGGTCTTGAAAATCATAGGTTTCTATTGTATCTATTTTATTATTTTTAAGGAATTCGATAACTTTATTATTGTTTTTAATTATCCAGGTAAAATTTTCGTCTTCAATAAACTTGAGGATTATGTTGAGATATTTCGAGAAGATTATTCCAGGTTTATACATATAGGTAGGTGTTCGTACCGCAAGTAATGCATCTAAATTTAATAGGCTGTTTATGGAACTTAGAATAGATGACAATATACGGAAGGTTGATATTTTCATTGTGGCATCCAATTTTTTTGTTTAAGGCTGAGATTTTTTTCTTAATAGTGATGATATTAGATTTACACTGCTTATAGGCTTCTGAAGATTTTAGTTCCGTATCTAATTGTTGAAGATAAAATTTCTTGCATATTATTGCCTTGCCGGCTGCCTTGTCAATAGGGGTTATAATGAAATGTTGTTGCAGAGTTTCGATGCTTTCCTTTATACTTCGGAATTCGTAGGTTTCATTTCTTGAATTGATTTATCTGTAATTACTTTTTATGAAGTGTTTAAAGTTGAAATACATATTCCATTTCCATTCGGTGAAAAACTGCACAGGTGTGTCAAATTTATGAGCAACTTTTAGGCAAAAATTAAATGTCATTGAGAAAACTTTTTTAGAATGTGTTTTAACGAAATTTTGAAAATAGGACGAAATTTGGTACCTTTATTCATTATAGACCTTAATTCTTAGTTTTCTATAATATTAAGGTTGCCAGTAAGGATGTGTTTATGAGAAGGATCCACAAAATTTTTATATTTTTCTTCATTGCAATGACATGGAACATTGATTCTATTCGTTTCTATATTTTTACAGAAAGAATTATAATTAAAGACCCTCCTTCCAAATGTTGTGTCATATTTAAGGCATTTGTTTATTTCTATATTTTTTATTGGGAATAAGTTAGAATTTTCTTTAAGTGCAGAGTTTAATTAAAATTTATCGTAATATTGGATTTTTGAAGTTAATTGTCATATATAAAATGGTTTGATCTGACTTTTTTCTTATGAAGCTTTGCAATCTTTGCTTTAAATAGAGCATTGAGGAGAAGCAGAATGTGTTGATTATCAGTTCTGTAAGTATGTAGAATATTTTCAAAAATATGACATACTTTATTTTTAATAGAGAAGATGAAATTTTTTACGGGTTTGTAGTTAAAACTTTTATTGAAATCGTTTTCAATTTCTTTTAGTTTTAGTTCTTGATAGAGCGAATAATTCAGTTCTTCTATTGATAATCTATTATAATTTTTCTTATTTTTACCGCTACCTCTGCAACCTCTTTTGTATATATATATATATATAAGATCTGCAGAAATTTTCCGAAAGTCGTGTCATGAGAACCATTGCAATAGGTAGACTTCCTATAAGGAACCTACCTAAAATTCACAAAATGTATTCTTGAAACAACTGTAGTCAGAAGAGGCTAAATTCCGCCCTTCATATGAAAGAAAATATGATCTAAATTGTAGCAAGTAATTTTTTGGGTACCCATTCCCCTTAATAATTTTAATGCAACTGTATCCTACTCTTTTAGGAATAGAATTGATCAACTTATCCAAACCAAAATTTTTGGATCTTTGTTGCAAGTGCCTAATTTCATTGGGTCTTTTAACTATTTCTCTGCCTTGGTAGTTCGCAGGTTACTTTTGACCAGGCAAAAATTATAATTTACCGCAGTAGTCCGTCCAAAGTATTTTGTGGACTAATTGACTTCTGCCTTAATGACGACGATGTCAGAGTTATTAAACAGATTTTACAGATAAAAAAATTATTAAAATACACACATTGGTGGGTGACAAAATAATGTGAACACTTTTGGATTTGCACATTTTTTTGAAAATCTGTCGAAAGACTGGAAAATTTCCTTAAGCTTGACCATGCAAATAATAGGCTTGAACTATCATTTTAAAGTGAAGATTTGGTCACGGGGTCATTTAGGCGATCGGACAGAAATTTTGTTACTTAAGAAATTAATTAAAGAAAAATGCATATGGGAAAAATGAACTATTTAAAAAAATATTTCTCATGTATTTATTTATATGAGTATGTTTGGATAAAAAATGAGTACATTTTATTCAAAAGCAAGAAATCAGTTCTTGAATTTCAACTCACTTGTCTTCATTTTTAACCACGTCTGCTTATTTTTAAGTACTTCTGCCCACCCAAAAGCACCGCTTCTGCTTATAGTTATTATAACTTATAAAGTTTCAACTTTATCTTTTTTGCACATTTTTAGTTTAAAATTTTAAAGAATCCATTTGACCCATTACATACCGAATTCAGATCCAGGTGTAATTACTCGTTTCTGCATATTTATATATATTTAGATATCATTCATTACGATATGGAGAAAATCTTTTATATATTATTTGTACGATGTTCCAATTGGGAACATTTACTACTGCCGATAACTAAGCACACATATGATATACAATTAAAAAAATTTCAGTTTAAATTAATTTTTTACACAAAGAAAGAAAGTTAATATTTATAATTGTATGCCGAAACTCATGAAATAGCTCAAATATAATCCTTTTCTGAGGGAGTTTATACGTTGCAAAATAAAACATCAAAAGAAAAAAATGAAAGAAATGAGGAAATGAAAAAACCGCAAAAATGCAAGCGCCAAAAGAAAAGAAAAAAACTACGAACCATCGCCTAAAAGGCAACTAAAAATTACAATAGTCATCCATTCTTTTTGGGGCTGTCAGATCATAAAGAAGAGGTGTCCACCTCCTACACTTAGGCCCGGTGCACACTAGCCGATTCGTGTCATTGAAGCTATAAAAATAACAACAGTAACCCCCATTCTCCCCGTGTGTCTCCACAAGGGGCATGGGGGTTATTATTGTTATTTTTATAGCTTCAACGACACGAATCGACTAGTGTGCACCGGGCCTCAAGGTCACAACGGACAAGAACCAGAACCGACCATGATCACCCAGGGAATAAAGTTTCGCGTGCTACCTCCTTAAATTGGCTAAAAAATGCAATGGTGTGGAGTGCCATCACGGCATTTCCGCGACATGGAGTGATCGCTTGCATTTCACCAGATATACACAGTGCAGCGACAATTCAACAGATGTATGACACATATTTTTCATTCACTTAATATTAGATGCTATGATTGTGATTTGTATCCTAAATATTCCAGTAAACACACGAATTTTCTTTCTCCGGTAAATCTTTTCTATTTTAAGGAAGTCAAAATAAGCTTACACCAAAGATCATACAGGCTTTCTGATGAACTAATTCAATTTTATAAACTGACTTCTTGCAATAACTGATTTAAGAACAATTGTACATTATGGGAAAATGGTTCAAGTTTGGTTATTTAGAATAAACATATGTAGTAACAAAGAAATCCAAAGCGCCATATCAATGATAAACACTGAATGAGCATTCATTTGTGACCCAGATATTTCTGTTACTTCTTTTTTCTACAGGAATCAATCATCCTAAAGTCAGCAATAGGATACAGTTTTTTTTCCCTTCCAAATGTATAAGAATAAAACGGACCAACATTGTATTTAGAAGAAATGGTGGGCAATCAGTTATGACGTCAATATGACAAACAGAACAATACGAGGTTCTTAGGGCCAATGAGAAAGAATCATTATAGCTATTTAAAACTAGCTGACATCTCGTGAAAGAATCATGATCAAAGAAATGATTTTCATTCCTATTTCCAGATCAAACCATTTTACTACTGAATAAAATATTCCAAGAATTTATCCATCCACAAGATCATACTCTGATTGCGTGCTGATATTGCTGGAATTTGCAAATTAAACATGGAGCAATCAAGGAATTTGTAATGCTTCTATCTTATTTTAGCATTTTGTTTATTTTATTAGTTTGCAGTTATCATTTTAACAACTTAGTTATGTTTTCATATCAAATACGTACAGGTCAAAAACCAAATGAAAATTTTAATAGTTAATTTAGATGATAACTAGAGCGTACGTCTGTTTGTTTTAAATTGATCAAGTGTTTTCAATGCCATTTTTAATCCAGGCTTTAGAATATTTTAATAGGCACTAAAATATTTTAAAATTCACGCATAAATTCTAATTTTGATGCCATATTACAAAACAAAAGAACAGAAACTTTGGAAAAACCTTGAATTATAGCATTCAACTTCAGGATTTTTCTAAGAAATTTATATCATTTTCCATCGTAAATATTAACTTTGATAGGGCTTCATCATTATCCCCTATATGTTTATTTTAATTCATTTTTCTTCCCCAAGATCAAGCATGTTTATTTCGCGAGACTTCGTATGGAATGCCAAATAAACGATCCTACTTCTATCCGAATGATCACTGAGTGAAAAATGCATTGGTCTGGTCCTGCAGGAAAACTTTCCAACGGTCGTTTCTCTTCCACTCAGTGGGTTAAAAGCTGAGGTGTCACAAAGAAATCCCATTAGCGTTGCTCTTCATTTCATCTTCGTTGCTCGCTGACAGGTCGTGCCTCTGCACAGCATTAAAGTCTTTGACACGAACAGGAATTTTCTCTACCGCTTATTACAAAAGGAGTTGGAGGTTTACTGGGATGGTTAAGATCAAGCTTTCACTTTCTTATTTATGTAAACTGACTCCACAAATGAAATAAACAATTTAATTTTTAATTAAGTCTACAAAGTATATTTTTCGGTAATGCATGGCATTATATTTGAACGTGTGATAAGCATGTTAGTTAGAGTTTTATTTTTAGTGGTCTTTCTTAAAGGCTATCAAAGAGACGTCACGGACGGTTCTCGAAATTTTCAAACACACCCTGAGATAGCACCGTCCGGTTAATTTAATTTCTATTTGTTCTCTAAATTAGACTAGTTTCCTGTACGTTTGAGTCATCTGTTATGCAAGATGCGCTCCCCAGTCGGTCACAATTCATATTTAACGGCATCATTTCGGCGAATGTATGGCCGTATGTTTTGGACGCTAGGTTTTCTACAAAATTATGCAAATTTTTTTCTGCAAAATTATGGAGCCACGTTTGGTGATCTCGAAATTGTGCTAAAAATTTAAATATTCTCAATTTTCTCTAATGAGATTTAGTTTGGTATAAAGAACCATTTTAAAGCTATGGGACTTTGGAGGGAGATTTCTGCCAAATCTAACCAATGCACTGGATTCGGCCTTATTCCTCTCCCACCCAGTTCTAATATGTTTTCTTCGAGGGAGGAGAGGATGACGTTTATTTTTAGGTCATCTTTTGATTGTTGTTGTGAGTTTATCTATCGCTTCTCTGAGTGATGGAGATGTTGCCAACAGGAGCATTATGCGTTGAGGTGAAGAAAATAGAAACTCCCCCCCCCATTAGTGCATTATGGAGAGAAATTTCCTTTTCTCTTCCTTCCCTTTATAAGTAGGTAGTGTGGAGAATATGTCTTCGGCTGGCTACTGCAGCTGATATGTTTCTCGAAAAATAAAATATGATAAAAAAGAAAGTTCTTGAAATCAGTATTACACGTAGAATCCATGTACCTTTAATTTAAAGCCAAGTTTCTATCTTCTCATCGTCTCCCTCTCTCAGTATATGTTGTGATAAATCTCTTTCTTGCAGAACTTTTCAGTGCTAAATTACCAAAGGTACGAGATCCTTCTTTTATTATGACTGTCTCAATTCAAAATGTTGAAAAAAAGGAATAACAACATCTAAAGAAAAGAAATTACGAACTAATAGTGTAACAGTGAAAATGTCTGTGCTGTACATAGTGTAAATATTTCTTTCTTTTTGTTTATTTTGTTTTACTTTTTTCTTAAATAAAATTCCTGTGTCTTGCCCATTAAACCGTTCAGTGACCGGTCTGGTCATGGGTAAGGGGGTAAGAGACGGCGTTCTGTTCTGTCTCAATTCAATTGGCTGGTTCATCCAGCATTGCGAGTCCCTTCAAAACAGTGAAACACCAGATCGTTATCAGTTACATTCGATTAGCAGAGATTTCTATTTAGCAAAGTCTAGTTGCAAACAAGCAAAGTGACAAACTGTCTGTGGAATGGGGCGTTTGTTTATATAACACATGTTTGATAGTACCGTTTATGTCGCGTCCTGAGGGCCGTTTTCTTCCAACCTCCGATGGACCATAAAATAGAAAAGAGTAGAGAATAAAATGAATTTATTACCAAAAGTTATGTTCAAACATGGTTACTTTTCTACATAATCTCCGTGAAGATTCAGGCATTTGTCATATCTGTGGACCAGGTTTCCGATCTCCTCTTCGAAGAACGTTGCCGCCAGTGATGTGACATGAGTCTTAATGTTGCTTTAAATCTCCTCAATTTTCTGGAAGCTGTGGCCTCCTAGCCAGTTCTTCAATTCAGGGAAGAGATGAAAATCAATTGTCGCTAAGTCGGGACTATATTCCGGGTGATCAGACATATCCCAATTAAACTGCTTCAGAAGCTGCTGGGTTACAACAGCACTGTGAGGGCGGGCGTTGTCATTAATAAGGGCAACTCCAAAAGTCAAAATGGCTCTTCGCAGTCGTCGTGAGGTCTGACAAGAAACAGCTGCATTGATCGTTTTCCATAAACCAACCTTCTGCTTGAAGAAAACGAATAATACTACGCAACTCGCAATTGGTGGGAATGTCCATTCTACCAGCCTTGTTTATTTGCCAACTGGTCAGCTTGCGTCGGCAGTAGTTGAGGTTATTGTTAGAGACATGCGCAGTCTTACACTGCGCATCCCCACTTCCTACCACTTGTCTGTTTGTTTAGCGGCTCAATCGGAGGTTGAAAAAAAAATGGCCCTCGTAGAGTATACGAGAAAGTTGACAGTAGAACACTTCAGCTGTTTTTATCATAAACCCAAGTTGTGAAACATCCTGCTATATCGTAGTTTAAAAATTTGCAGATGTTTGATGGAAAATTGTAGATGCCTTTCACTCTCTCGAGCTTAATATTTGGTTTTACAAGTTTACTTACATTCCCTTACCTTCGCAAGGGAATTTTATTCTTAATCTATTATTATTTATGTTGAATTACAATGTGCTCTGTTTTTTTCCTTCAGAAAAGCTTTCTCCTTTATATTTTATGTTTCAATAAAGTTTCTTTAAAAGATAGAAAGATTCGAATTACTGAAAAAAGTAAGGAAAAATTACATTGAAGAAGCTTCTTTGCTTGAGTTCTTAAGAAGAAAGATTTATGAAACTATTTGGTGAAAAGATCAAAAACCTAACCAAATAAAGAGATATTTTTCAAGTGGACTGCAAAAAATATCTTAAGATGCTCTTAAATATGAATGAAATCAGTCAATCAGTATTTTCAATATCAACTCTTATCTCAAACACGATAAAAATGTTTGACGAAATTTATCTTTTACCCTGAGAGAAATATTCGTAGAAAGGATATAAAATAGTTGGAATGGATATTTTAAACCGGGACAGGGCTTCAGGGTGGGAAAGGTGTCCCGGGTTTATCGGAAAGAATAAAATTCCATCGATCGACGATCAGATTGTTTTTTTTTTCTTCCGCTTCGTCAAACCGTTAGAAAGGTAAACTTTTATCTGCAAGAAATTAGGGATCAGTTTAGGAAAAAAAAATACTTAGGCGGGCTTTGAAAGCAAAAAGAGGGGGAAGTAGGAAAACCTTTTAAATGAACAAAAAATTATTAAACATTTCGATATCAGGAACTGCACCGAACTCTGATATTCCAGAAAATATCGCTGTGAGTTTTTGCAAGCATTCATTTGAATGCATGACATTGTCATTCAGAGGGGAAGGAAACGTGTTTCCTGCAGAGGATCAGCGCAACAAGGTTTATTTGTAGATGTTCAAATATTCCTTTTTGAGCACTGTAAGAATTGTAGGAAACTAAAATATTGGTGAAATGATGTTTTCCCACCGCGTATGCAAAAGGATCAAAGGATTTGTACAGTAACACAAGAAGGAATATATTATTTTAAAATATAATCAAAAGAGAGAAGAAATGAATCTTTTAGTGCTTCCTATGTTCCCCCTCTTCAAAACGTTTTGATGAACTATTCTCAAACAAAAAAAGAAGGAAAAGAAACATAGTTAGTAGGCATCTTGAAATTTATTTCCATGCATTTCCATCTGTTTTGTATATCTATATATATAGGGTTTTGTAGCCATCAAATAAGTGTAAGTAAGCTTCTAAAGGTTAATTATTATATTTGCTTGTTTTTTGTTATAATCAATTTCTTTTTTCCCCCTTCCCTTATTCGCCAGATATGTAATGTGTATTTTATACCAACTGGTTATAGAATCATCCAATCTGATTCCACGTGCAGGATATGGAGTGGTGTTTTCTAAACATGGAATATTGTAATCGTTTTTTTTCACTCAATTCCTGTAGGGCCAGAGTTCTGAAATTTCGTACAATTGTGTGTTCTCTATGATTTTACAAAATGTTAATATTTTCATAACATAATTTTCAATTACTCGATTGAATTTAATAAAATTTGAATTTCATATGAGGGGCGCTATCTGGTAGTGAATTTAAGAAATAATAATTAGGGATAGAAAAAAATAAAAACGTGAGGCGCTGAAGACAGCACGTTAAGTAAAGGAAATCACAATGTAATCATAACAAACCAAACTCAGTAAAAACTGTATTAGCAGAAAACGAGAATATTTCCATCCACTTATGCAAATGAGCGAGACATCAAATTGACGTCTGCTTTCTAGTATTAGTTAAAATAATGTTTTATGCGCAAATGAACGAGATGTCAAAATGGTGTCTTCTGTCATTAGTTCAGAGATTTGTATGCAAATGTACGATGTCGTCGCTTAGCAGGCATATCACGTATCTCAATTTTTTGAAATTGCAAAGAAGAAGAAGAAAACTGAATATTTCGCACCAAACACGAATATTTCTGAATTATTTTTCGCATCTGGTATAAACATGAGACCACATATTCCTACCAGATGTTAAATAAAAATTCAGAAATATTCAGGTTTTTATTCCTCTTTGGAATTTCAAAAAATCTAAATAGATGGTGTTGCTTGTTAAGCGACGATATGTCTAAATGACGTGTGACTTCTTTTTATATTTAGAAAGTAGCTCACAGTAATCTGTATCACATTTTTTAGTTTGTCCTCTTTCCTTACCCCACATCTTCCCCATAAAGTGAGAAGGAAGGAAAGAAAAGTAACCAAACAGAACGCCCCGAAGTTCAATCAGGCAGAAAAAGACAGACCGTCCTTTCTTCAAACCGCAACGCAAAAGTGATCGTCTGAAAAAGAAACAACAAAGAGAGGTCGATTTCCTTGGATTCAATAAAGGCGAGGCTTCTTTCAAACGGGTACGGAGATGATCGTGACCATCGATGGTCGCGGGCAGAAACTCGACTCTGGAATCATCCGGGAACGAAGAATCACTGATAGCCAGCTACAGATTACCGCAGGAAATCAAGCAATCGAGAGAGTCCTCAAACAGATTCGACTGGAAAACGTTTTCCCGCTTAACTCTTTGAACCCGGCTATAGTGAGAATTCAAGGTCCTCAAAAACTGGAGTAAGTTTTCATTCAAGAAATCAGAATGAAATCCTCCCTTTCTCTACAGAAATTCCAGGAGGACTACACCTTCGGTTGCGCGATCAATTGTCAACAAAGAAAGGAACTAATTTCCCGAAACCGCCTGAGTCCGGCCTGTATCGGAATAGGGCTCATAGGGTTAAAGACCAGCGTCGATTGCGACTTGGGAAAACTTTTATGGTCTGTTCATTGCTGCCTTCGACAAATCCTGTAGGATTGCTTAATAGCCCACAGTGGAATATGAATGAATTTTTAAACCTTCGGTCGGGCGCAATACAAATGCTAACACGTTCGGGTGCAATTCATCTGTGAGATTACAAGGTAAACCTTTTGTTGTTCCTGCTACAAGAATCACCCAACTTTAGGACAAAACATTTATTGACGCACACAGGGACATATAGAAGACAGCATTACACATTACAACAACTACGCACACAGCGAAGCACACAGCAAGTTTCATCGTTGTGACTCGAAGAAGGAATGCATTAAGTAAAAAGCGGCAGGCGCCGATTCACACAGATAATTCATGCGCGCAAGAAAAATAGTTCGCTCGCCTCAACCCAACACACCCCTCCTGCGAGTGATACATTTTTCAACAAAACAAATATTACAAGACATACAGAACACATAAATCTATAATATAAAACAGAAAATACATGTATCCGTCTGTCGGTCACAAGAACTCCTCCTAAACGGTGAACGGTAGCGACATGAAATTTACACACGACATTCTAGAGCACATTTCTAGGTCAACGGTGCTATTTTCAACTTTCAGAGTTAATTAGTTCTTAAGATATTTAATTAAATAAAAATTAGCCGCTGTTAAGCCTAATGCTCAGACGTTTTTCGCCAATAACTTCTGAAATATTTATTAGGCAACAATCATTTTTATGCCATTCTAAAGAGCAGAAAATTATCTTTATAATGATATTAATTCCATTGCGATGAAGTGTTTTCTCTGATTTTCATTGAGGTTTAAAAATATATTTTTAACGCAATTTCTAACAATGCTTTTTATTCTTATAGAAATAAATTCAAGCCAAATTACTGTTTCGCGCGCGGGCTTTTGCCAGTGTTAAACATAATATAAGAAAATTTTGTTTTCTTTGAGCATAAACAACAACGTAGACTTTTCACTTCCGGTTGTTGTAGAATTTACAACTTTTAACACGGTTACACAGTGATCAAATGGCGTGCTATTTTCAACTTTCAGAGTTAATTAGTTCTTAAGATATTTAATTAAATAACGAAAATTTGCCGCTGTTAAGCCTAATGCTTAGATGTTTTTTGCCAATAACTTCTGAAATATTTATTAGACAACAATTATTTTTATGTCATTTTAAAGAGCAAGAAATTATCTTTTCAATGATATTAATTCCATTGCGATGAAGTGTTTTCTCTGATTGTTATTAAGGTTTAAAAAATCTTTTAAAGCAATTTCTAACAATACTTTTTATTCTTATAGAAATAAAATCAAGCCAAATTACTGTTTCGCGCGCGGGCTTTTACCAGTGTTAAACATAATATAAGAAAATATTGTTTTCTTTAAGCATAGACAACAAAGGAGACTTTACACTTCCGGTTTCCTGTTGTCGTAGCATTTACAGCTTTTAATACGGTTACACAGTGATCCAATGACGTTAGTGAATTATTCTCTCGATGTTTTGTTTAATTTTCACAAATTTTTAACTGATCCTAATGAGTGTGTGCTAAGCATTCAAGGCTACTTAGTCCAGTTCCTATCGTAGGAAGAGGAAAAAGCGAAGGTGAAAAAAGATGTATTAATGGTCTATCTGTCGCAAGAACTCCTAATAAACGGTGAATAGTCTTGATATGAAATTTGCACACGCCATTCTGAGGCCCGTTCCTAGATTAATTCTGCTTTTTCAAACTTTCAAATATTACGTTCTAAGATATTTAATTAAATAACGAAAATTAAGCCAATTATCGGCGTTTTATCTCAGTTATTCGCAAAATAATTTCAGAAAAATATATTGCACGTAGATTATTTACATACCATCCCAAAGAGCAGAAAATTATCCTTTTAATGATTTCAATTTAAATGTCACGAGTTTTTTTCCCTTAATTTAATAAACATTTCAAATTTATTTCAAAAACAATTTGTAGCAATGCTTTCTGTTATTGTAATTAAATTCAAACCATTGATCGTTTTATCAAATCCTTCATTCCGGTATTTTCACCATAGTGAAAGTTATGATAAAAATATTGTTTGAATGTTAACAGAAAGGCAGAAATTTTATTTAGCTTTTATTTCATAGCATATACCTATTTCAGTATGTTTGCACCACAACACAATGATGTTAATTACTCTCTTTCCGCTATGCTGCATTTAATTTTACAAATTTTTAATGGTCGTAATGAGTGTGTAAAATCCCTCTAGATTGTTGATCCCACTTCCTATAGGAGGGAGAGGTCCTAAGGAGAAAAAGAAAGAACACTATGCGGTTTTTTTTCCGGTCAGTGACAAAAACACTAAAGACAAGAGAATTGTACTCCGGATAATGGCAAAAAATACAAGATATGAAAGAGTTTCTGCTGTTGCCGTAGCAATGATGGGGAGGGAAAAATGGAGTACGAATAACTACGAGATTCTTGAACATATTTTTACCCCGAGCAACGCCGGGCATATCAGCTAGTATACATATAAAGTTAAGAAGTTAATGAAATATTTTTTACAGTATAGTTCAACTTCTCTTCGTTTACGGCTTTTGTTAGAAAATCAGCAATTAACAATTCAGTTTGAATATATTTCAATTCAATTACATTGTCTTCCAATAAATCCTTCACAAAGTGAAAACGCAAGTTCATGTGTCTTGATTTATTCGAAGATCGAGTGCCTTTAATCCACTGAATTGCTGCTTGACTATCTGAATTTAAAATTACAGTAGAATTTATAAATTGTTTGCACTTTAGCTCGGATAATAAATTTACAATCCAAATAATGTCTTTACAAATTTCAGAAATTGCAAATAACTCTGCTTCACATGTTGAGAGACTAACACTTTTTTGCTTATGACATTTCCAGGAAATTAATGAATTACCTAATAAAATTACACCGCCAGAAAATGATTTGCCATTTTCTGGAGGCAACTGGCATCAGAGTTAGCATTCACGAAGCCAAAATTGTTATCATAAAACAATTTTTTATCTTTTGTACCCATCAAATACCTTAAAACTCTTTTAGCTAAGATGTAATGTCTTTTTTCTGGTTTATGATTAAATTGCGACAAATAGCATGTCACAAATGATATATCAGGTCGCGTTCTATTAGCTAAGTATAACAGCTCACCAATTAATTCCTGATACATAGTAATATCAATCAGTTAATTTGTAGGCGGGAAACTCTTATCTTCCCCTTTTACAATTGGAGTTTTAACACTTTTAAATTCATTTAAATTATATTTAACCAGTAATGATTCAATATATTCAGACTGTGATAAACTAATACCAATTTTATGTTTTACAATTTCCATACCTAAAAACTTAGAGGTTTTGTTTTCATGCACTTCAAAAACACTTTTAATGCTATTTACAATATCTTGATACATTTCATCAATATTACAAAAAATAGCCAAATCATCCACATGCATACATAATAAAAACATATTTTGACCATCAGACTTAATGAACACACAATTATCAGAAGCCAATTGCGTTAATCCAAATTTTTCTAATTCACCTTTTATTTTCATATGCCAATTTCTACCCGATTGTGGTAAACCATAAATACTCCTTTTTAATTTACAAACTTTTCCATCTCCAACCAGTCTCTCGAAGCCAGGCGGAGGCAACATGTACACAGTTTCTTCTATATCACTGTATAAGTATGCAGTCTTTACATCAAAGAACCTAACCATTAAATTCAATTTAGATGCAAGTGCAACTAATAATATGAAGGATTCTGTATTTACGACTGGTGAATACGATTCTAAATAATCTTTATTTTTTATTTGATTGAATCCAGCTGCTACAAGCCTTGCTTTATATTTTGTTTCCCCATTATCACTTTGTTTCAAGGAATACACCCATTTACTTTTTACTAATTTAGTTTTTGCCGGTCTGTTTACAATTTCCCAGACTTTGTGTTTATTTAATGAATCCAATTCATTTTTCATAGCAAATTCCCAATTCTGCCAATCGGCACTATTGTTAGCTTCTAAATAAGAATTAGGCACATTACAAGCTAAATTTGTTGACATCTGTTTGGCTTTGAGCCTTTCCGAACGTCTTACAGGGATTTGATTTACATCATTATTCATCTGATCAACTGGAGTTTCGATTTCACCACCTACGGTATTTGTTGCATCATCCGGCGTTTCGAATGGAATCGAGTAATTATTTTCGTTTGCTGCTGGCTCAGCAGAAATTTCCAAGTGATTTACCTTTGTTTTGTGATCGAACTCGTTTATATCTTGAGTGGATTCAAACAATGAATCAATATTCCATGTTTCAACTTTCGTTTTTCCCAAGTACTACCTTTCAAAGATTCATTGAATTTAATTGATCTTTCCTCAATTATTTTTCGGTGTTTGATATCATAAATTCGATAACCCCTCCTATCTCTAGCATATCCTAACATTATACCACATCTTCCCGGAACATCAAATTTATGCCTCATTACTTTCGGAACGTGAAAATAAGCTACACAACCACATTTTTTAAGATAATTTAGTTTCGGTTTTTTACCTATCCAAGTTTCAAGTGGAATTCTTTCTTTCCCTTTACGTGGTGTTACATTAGACACCTGAGTACTGAAATTAATAGCTTCGGCCCAAAATTTTAATGGAAGTTCACTTTCATACAATAAAGATCTAGCCCTTTCTAGAAGAATACGGTTCGCTCTTTCAGCTTTACCGTTACTTTCACTATTATATGGAATAGTTTTTTCGTGAAATATCCCCGAATTAGCAAGATAAGTATCAAGTTGCTCATTTACAAATTCTAAACCATTATCGGTTCTCAATTTTTTAATTCTTTTATCAGTTAAATTTTCATACTTAGTTTTGAATTGAGAAAATATGTCAAACACTTCATTTTTATTTTTCAAAAAATAAGTTAAATACATCCCAGAAAAATCATCCACCAACACCATAAAATATTTTGCACCACCATATGACTCAGGCTGGATTGGACCACACAGGTCAGCATGAAGTAATTCAAGAATTTCAGAACTTTGATTTATATCAATATTAGGATGAGTTTTCCTGGTTATTTTACTTATGTCACAAGTTTCACATTTAAAATCATTTGCATCATCAATATCAATATAGTCTTTCATTTTAAGCATATACTTAGCATTTAAATGACATAATCTGCTATGCCAAATATCATAATTACTATTAGACGGATTAGAAAGATAACATTCAGAATTATACAAGGGCTCAAAATATAATTCCAATCTGCCATTATTTTTAAATGCTTTAGTAATCAGCTTATTACTTTTATCATATATCAATACACAATTATTATCCGACTTAATTTTATAACCTTTATCCATTAAACATATTACAGACAATAAATTGCATCTTAATTGGGGACATAACTAACATTTTCGATAGTTACATTTAAAGGATTACCAAACTTTGTACTTACAGTTTTGGCTTTTACGGTTCCGAACCCTTCACATATAATTTTCAAATCTTTACCTGCTAGATAAATATCTTTTCTTTCAGGTAATATTTTTTCAAACTACACTGTCTTTGGCCATGTGACATGAAGCTCCACTGTCCAATATCCAAATGTTTTCACATAAACTTTCTTCATTTGGAGAAGCTGTAAACACGGGGTTTGCAGTATTGCGTTCTTTAGAATTGTTATTACGATGCACCTTTCTCCTTTGACTGGATGTGGTACTTTCCTTTTGATTTCGGTAAAAACAATCCTGGGCAACGTGATTTGGTCGTCTGCAGACGTAACAAAGTCTCATACCGGAATTTTTGGACTTTCTAGAATAAAATACATCAGCGCTTCTTCCTTCGGCGCGAGTACTTGAAGGCGAATTAAAGCTTGTTTCTTCTTCACGGAGGATTTCAAGTACTTCATCTATAGACTTGTCACGTTGAGTTTTCAATATGTCTCGTACTTTAGCAAATTTACCTTTCAAACCACGAACAGTATAATAGACAAGCTCCCGAGGTGAGACATCTAATCCTAGTGAATAGCACTTGGTAGCTATACCTCTTGCTCTAGCTATATAATCATTCGCCAATTCGTTGCTGTTTATTTCAAGATTTTTGAGCTCGTTACCCGCATCAATTTTACGGTCTTCTGTCTGACCAGTAAATGTAGACTTTATTTTGTCCCACAAAATTTTGGCATTATTTTCTGCAGCGAACTGTAAGGCCTGTTCGTCTGAAAGCGACAACTTAATGTAAGCCACTGCATCAGAATTCTTTTGCTCCCATTCTAATGCATCCTTTTCACTTAGACCTTCTGGTTTCATTTGCGTCGTCACAGAGTCCAGCCGTTTTAAACTCAAGGCTGCTTGCATTTTCAATGACCAAATAAAATAGTTGGTACCAGTAAGCTCAGGAACACTTATTCTGTCCATGTTAACACTTCTGTTTTAACAGTTCGTTATCACACAGTTCTATGTTGAATCAACTATTTAATCAACCGCGTCCTGCTACCATTTTGTTGTTCCTGCTACAAGAATCACCCAACTTTAGGACAAAACATTTATTGACGCACACAGGGACATATAGAAGACAGCATTACACATTACAACAACTACGCACACAGCGAAGCACACAGCAAGTTTCATCGTTGTGACTCGAAGAAGGAATGCATTAAGTAAAAAGCGGCAGGCGCCGATTCACACAGATAATTCATGCGCGCAAGAAAAATAGTTCGCTCGCCTCAACCCAACACTTTTGCTTAGGCTTAGGGAAAAGCTTGTAAAACTGAACTATTCGGCCATACAAAGCTGTATTTGCGTTTCTAAACAACTTTCTTGTATTTCCTTGCAATTTCAACTAACGAAACGTTCTGGAATTCAGGAGGGAGTTGACGTTTGTTTTCCTTAGCAATGACAACCGTTGTCGTTGAGAGCCTGAAAAATTTGTCATTTTTGAAACAATATATTGGAAATAACGATCAATATCATTGAATTAGGGGTTGGGACACAAATATACGAACTTTTACAGGTTTATAAAAAGAAATACTGAGAAAAATTAGGGAAATCAAAAATATAACTTAAGAAGGTGCAACTCATCTACTAGATTAATGTGTTCCTCAGATACATAAAAAGAGCATCAGAGAAAAAATCACAATATCCTAGTGTGAGTGGTAGGGAGCCAGGAAGCTACTAGAAGTCCCACACCTTTCTCGGTAAAACTCGCACTAAAGGCATGAAAAAATATGCGTCTTCTCACAGATTACATGCGTCCGACGGAAGTAGTATTTGGCAATATGTTTAGACAGAACCAGTGTTTGGAATAATTTTTTTCCTTTGTAAAAATGAGTGTTTCTAGAGTTGTGAAGAAGGTAGGATGAATCATTCAACTCTTAGGAATGTCATGTAAAAGTATGAGCATATTAGTTTTTAAAAAAAGTTTCTCTTTATTCATTCAAAGCTCTGTACTGGTCTGATGCACTTCCTATATCAATTCTGTAAAGTGACGAATCTAGGATTGGGGTCTGGGGGGGCTGAGGTATAAAAAGGTTTGTATCGTCATGATGAATGTCAAACCTCAAGGCTAAAGTAAACCAAAACTCTTTAACTTTACAGACTTTACTCACCTGACAATAAGAATCATAAAAACAATATAATACTTTCGATAATTTAATAAAAATTACAATGAAATAACTAGCCAGAAAGTGTCTTCGACCACGTCAAATCTATAAGTACAAGTAGAATGACTACAAAATTAGGAAAATATTCGAGCCTGTCAAGCCAGAAAGTAATGTTGAAACGTTTTTATTATTTTTTAAAAACAGGGAAATTTAAAAAAAAAACAGTTGTAATGATGTTAAATAAAATCAAGAATTCTGGCTTGGCTATGGGGGGGGGGCTGTAGCCCGATAGCCCCCCACCTGGATTCGCCACTGATTCTGTATGCTTCTTAATTTAACCTTCCAGCTGGCGAGCTAAATTTTTTACACGAGCGGGCGCGTTTCATACTTTTTACGACGCCATAAGTTTCTTAATTTTGTCATTTTTATCATTTATAATAGAAATGTATAATATTCAACAACTACTATTTATTAAATCAAAAAATTTGTTTTAAAATGTGCCTGTCGAAAAATTAAAGCACTAGATTTGTAAACCAGATGACATCATAAAAGGTTTTAGCGAAGAAAATATCTGATAAAATACATAATAGAATGCAAATTAGTTGGCTACTTTTTCTTGTCTTTTATAAATGAAAACAAACTAGTTGGCTACTTGATTCTGAACTTTTTATAAGATCATTGCCATAATTTAATAGAACCTGAGGAAAAACTACTAGTAAGCATTTTAAAGAGAAAAAAATCATACTCGGTATGAAAAATGTTTAATTATATATGATATTATTATGTATATTAAATATAATATAAATATGTGTTATATATGATATAATTATATATAATATAAATATATATTATATATGATATAATTATGGAAAAAGAAGAGTAAGGATTAAAAAGAGGTGGAAAAATTTCCAGTGAGATCAATGATTGACTGTTCCGATAAGTATTTCGAACGAAGTTTCAATTCAGAATAATGGACAAACCAGTTCTTTTCATAACTTCAATTGACTAGCAAATTTTCCCACTACATCAGCCCATCGAGAACACTTTAACTCAACAATTGTCTGCACAAAGTACGAAATAATAATTCTGTAAATAATCTCCAGTCTTGCGATAACTCCTCTGGGTAGGCTGTGCCGGGGTGGACAAATAAAGTTTTTGTTGGCAGTAAACAGTTGGGAGACTAGAAACATTGTTAGAATTCCCTATTACCACTTTCTCGAGTATTTTATAACCATCCCAAAAGCGATTTCGCGTCACATTTGTCTTTAAGAGTAGTATTGGTATCTCCAGCAGTAATCTCCTGATGCGCCTGAATTCAACTAAGAAAGAATAAAACTAGCTAGTGTAAATGATTCCTTGAGAAACCTTGTGCAGTTTAGTTTGTTTTCAAGTTCACTAAGCAGATGGCAGTGTTGCAAAAACCGCAGATTTGTTGAACAAGTTGACTAACAAAATACTTTCCCTACAGTTACTACTTTTAATCTATCTAATGGTGCGATGTAATCCGCTTTTACAAAAAATAAAACTTTGAGACTAACTGATTGCCATAAGCATTCCAGTATTTTTTACAAACTCTTGTAAGAAACTTTAAACTGGATTAAATGCTATGATTTCTGTAAATTTGCAAACAACGCAAAACATCCGAACCCTGAAAATATCAATCCAAACACTAGAATTTCTCTAAATCAAAGTAGGAACCTTTTAACTGATGGCAAGGGTTTTGTTAAAATCCCAAAGCATCTCGTAGACCGTGTGTCCACTTCGCAGGTGGAAATTTCCAATGTAGTGGTTGTGGCTCCGGCAGCCGCACAAGTAATCAATGATGAACATAGGAATGGTGCGTTGCTGGTGAATTGAAGAATTGATTTTCATGTGCAGACCGAAAGAAAGCACATCTCACCCTATTCACTCATTCCGAGGTCTAATTACACTGGACAACAATCATTTTGTTGCCCGCATGATTTTAGCTAATTCTTATGTACTTTCACGCTCTGAATTCGGAAAACAAATCAGAATTTGTCTATCGTCCTCCAATTTTATGCAACGTGAACTCGCACCAAAACCTCTGTCCACTCCTTTCTTTTATTTTAATCAATGTCGTAGCCAGGATATTTTTTGTTGCCTTTGAGATTTAAACTGATAATGGTGTTTTTATGGTCACCTGAACCCGAATATAATCTCGGAAAACCTCTATAGCATACTGTTTTTCAGCAGCACTACTCCTAATTGCTTACATGTACATAGAAAATGTCATTGAAATATGTCGGATCTTGTGTCAAAAATACTTTCTGAAAAAATTAAATGTCGGCCAAGAAGATAATGTTTGACTTTGAAATGCTCTTACAAATATAATTTTCATAAAGAAAAGACTGTATGTCAAAAATTATAACAGGTGTTTTGGGATCGAGAATCCTGCAACGCAAATACGATTCAATGCATGAGCCACTTTGTAAGGGCAGATGTTTCTGTTTGGCAGCACGTGGAAGCTTTTGCCAAGATGGTGATGTGATATTTTGGAATGATGTTGACTCGTTGTTTAAGGCACTAGGACTACAACATAACCCTCAAGAATGGCGTTTGTTTGTAGGATCTTCAAAGGTCAGCTTAAAAGCAGTTCTGTTACACAATGGTATCAAGCACCCTTCGATTTCTGTAGAATATGCTGTTCGTATGAAAGAAACATACGAAACCTTGAAGCATATGTTGTCCAGTATTGAGTACAGCAAGCATTCTTGGCATATCTGAGCCAACTTGAAAGTCATTGCCGCCTTAGTTGGATTGCAAGCAGGCTACACCAAGTTTTGTTGCTTTCTGTGACAGTGGGACAGCAGGGACAGAAAAAAGCACTATATCCAGAAGGTGTGGCCCAAGCGACAGTTCCTCATACCGGTTGTGAATAATGTAGAGAACGAACCACTAGCTGCCACAGAAAAAATTCTCTTGCCTCCATTGCACATCAAATTAGGTTTGATGAAGAATTTTGTTAAAGCGATGGACAGTGGAGGAAGAGGATTTCAGTACTTACATCTAAAGTTTCCAAAAGCGAGTGAAGCAAAAATCAAGGAAGGCATATTTGTTGGGTCTCAAATTAGACAACTAATGAAGGATACGGTGTATGAGAGTAAACTGACTAAGAAGGAAGCCTCAGCATGGACATCGTTTAAGGAGTTAGCAAAAAACTTCCGCGGAAATCACAAAGCGGAAAACTAAGGCAAATCGTCAATAACTTGCTTAAAGGCCTACAAGACCATGGGATGCAACATGTCTTTGAAAATCAATTTGTTGCACTCCCACTTAGAATTCTTCTCTGAAACCCTTGGATCAGTAATCGACGAACATGGTGAACGGTTCCATCAGGATATCTCGAATATGGGAGCTAGCTCGTTACCAAGGGAAATGGAATCCCAAAATGCTAGCCGACTAATGTTGGACATTGAAAATGGATATTCCTCAAGCTAAGCACAGTCGAAAGGCCAAGTACACAAGAAAGTGAAGGTTTGTAACATTTTAATAAGCCTTTGTAAATATTGCAAGCTGAATATGATTTCCTAATGTATATAATAAGAGTTACTACGTTGCTCAAAAACTATAGGTGATTGAAAAAAATGGTTTAACAGATTTGAAATCAGGGCGCAAAAATAAATAAGTATAACCCTTTCTTTCTCAAGCAACATAAAAAAAAAAATTTTGTCCAGTGTTATCTTCAGCTTTTGAATGTTTCCAAGCTCTCTGCACCCATCCTTCCCTCTCAGAAAATCAGGTGATATCTGAAGATTACTACTGAAACCGAGGGAGAGCATGGAACTTTATATCATGCGCGAGAAGACCACGGAGCAGAACGCAGCCACCGGATAGTTCTACTCAGGGTCAATATTGTATGCGGGCTCGTTGCAATGTTGTACTTCTCCATAAACCTAACAATCGCTTCAATGGGGCGTGTACTTATGAAAATAAATTAATCTCTCATCGTAGCTTGTGTGCGTACCGTAAAACGAGGTTACTTTTCATCGATTTTCATGACTTCCGACAGAATTTCGAGATTAGTAACATGTATTTCTCTAAAAGAAAGGCTTTTCTAATTTTTTACTCATTCAGGGATTATTAGAGAAACGTTTTGCAGCAAAATTTGGATCATTCAGTGATTTAATAATTAATTATGATGTTTCGAAATTTTGGTGCAAGGTCACCTCATATGTGGGGGTACTTTGCACTGGTTAATTTTTTCAGTATTTTATAAAAATAAATTCTCTGGATACAATTCTAGATATATTTATTGATAGCCTGGGTGGAAATATGCAAGAAAAAAAATCATAAATGCCTGATTAAAATTAATAATTTTAGGCCATTGTATTCGGTCAAATCAGGATGGCGTTTTATAAATTATTTTATCCAATTAATGCCGGGTGTGTTATTAATATATCTATCTATTACTGCACCTTCTTAGTAAGATAAACATTAATTATCATTTTAAGATCTATAATATTGACATAACATCACCGACACGTCCCCGTGCCTAGAGTCATTGTGACTCTCTATAAGCGGTTTGGATGGACGTGCAGTGAAAGCGAACCAAAGAACCCCCTACAGGGCCACACGACCGCCCCCAAGCAATTATATTGATCATTAAAAAGTTTACAGACATATAATACAGAAAGAGTTATACAATTGAGATTATTTACAGAAGGTTTCCATGCTGGCTACAGTTGCAGCCGCCTTGACATACAAGTCAGGCCGTTCTGATTGATTGTGTTTATGTTACGAAAACGGATCCTTATGTGAGAATTTGCAAAATGCGTACTGGTGATGATACGGTGAAAAACGACGTTAAAAACATTTTTATCTAAAAAACAGACATGGTAAATCTATTATAATAGAAGAAGAGATTGTAGAGCAAGACTAACATTAATGCACTGGGAACTATAATTATACAAAATGACTTTCATATCAGTACTGGGAGGCTGACACTGACGCTAAAAAACTCAAAATACTAGATTCGTGACTAATGATGACGTAATGTGAGACGGTGAGGAGATGTAAGTTTTGGCATATACAGTGGCGATGATGTTAATGATTAGAATGACTTCAAATGTTTATTTGAATTGCTGTTTGCAAAAATGAAATCAAGTACAGCTACTCCGCGTGTGTTTTTGTCTCGGTATCCCCAGAGATTATGATGGTCGATGAGGTCAGCTCCAATGAATATTTTTCCCCTCGCAGGCTTGATATGATTTCGGTAAGCTCTTGTAGTGTTTCATTAATATTGGTGTATGGGGAAGAGTATGCAGATATAATTGAAATCGGTGTTTTTTTTCGTTTGAATCTTGATTGCTATTTTGTTTGATTTTATTGCGATTAGTGTGATTTTGTGGCAGGTCTTTCGTATGAAGATAGCAGCTTTAAGGGAGGAGGAAGCTTGGACATTCCAGGATTGTGGTAGACCTTGGATTATGCCCTTGTTTACATAAGGCTCCTGTGCGAGGATAAAGTCGCCATTGAGGCTTGCGGCTGTGTTTTGAAGAATGTCAGTTGCTGCTTTTGTTTTTCCCAGGTATATTTGGAGCGTTTCTAGTGATGGTTGTGACTTGGAAGAGTTCAGATGAAGGCTATTGCTGGGAGAGGAGAGTGAAATGGTTCTGGGAGCTGGGAGGAGGCTGATGAGGCTGTGTTTTGTGAAGAAGGGGAGGGAACTGATGACATTATGGTTTCAACGATAAATTATATTCTTTTGGCTAGATTTCAGCTAGTATACCATTGACAGGAAACCGAAGTCACTGAATTGGACTACACGTTGCAACTGTCTTATCCTTCTCATTGGAGAAAGCAAGGGGATTTCCATGCTTAGTTATCTGAATTATTTTTTTTGTTACAAACTGTTCACTTGGGGTACCAAAAAAGTTTCTGTCTCTTTAAAAAATACCCTAAACTTGTGAAATCGCGTTTAATAAAGCTTCTAAAGTCTCTAGAGAGACTTCCATATTCTTACAAGTAACTAACTTCCTTTTATAATCATCTGAAGCTTAAGCAAACATTCTTATTATTATTTAATACAAAAATAAATTTAAAAACCAACTGGGGTTCCTGTTTATCACAAATTTCGGTGGTGCAAAGCATCCTTCTTTTTCTGTGCATTTATCTCAGGTGCAAAAAAATTTAATTACAACTTAACTAACCAATAAAATTGGCATTTAAAGCAACAAAATGAAAACGAGGCTTATTATCTTTCACATTTAAATGCACTTGCCTTCATAAATGTCATACCTTCCTCAGTAGACACCAAAATTTTCGCTGAAAAATTGGCTCATTGTCTTTTCCTTCTGGAGTCTCCTGAATGATTGCTATAAACGTTTAAGGACTTAAATACACTACTCAGTGTTCCCAAGAAGCTAGGAAAAAATCTCAATCAGCTACTCATAATAAGTTTATCTCTATTTCACATTTAACACAAATTTTGCACTGGCGCAATGTTACCTCCACGAGAGCACAGTAACCCCGTTTTACGGTATTTATTTAATTCTCGTTTCAACTTCGCGAGATCTACTTCGTCTACTGAAAAAAAGAACATTAAATTACTTAAATTACCATTCGCAAAATGTAGTCAAAAACTGCAGAATTAAAATTTATTGAAAACAATAGGAAAGATAGACAGAATAGATTGTGGATTATTCATTATACCACTATTTTAGTATTTCTCGATTGCGAATAATTTGCACTGTTTGTAAAAAAACTCTTCCAAATAATCAACAATTTATTTTTTAAAAGTTTTTAAATCCAACGCTTTGAAGTATCTCAGTAATTAACCCTCCGTCGGGCACAACCGGCCTGACATCGTGTTCACATGTACGCAGGCGTGCGAAAGGGAGAGACTTCCCTTTGACTGAATACGTCCACGATTTGATACAAGAATTGTTCCGTGATTGAGTTACATGCAGACACACAGACATAATTCAAGAAATGGATTTTATGAACTCAGGGAAGTCAAGAACTTCATATGCAAGAAAGTAAAAAAAAAAAAATCGCGATATTACCAAGATGGTTTGTAACTTTTGCACATATATTTTTTATAGATAGTAAAAAGACCTGGCACTCTTTTTTTCCTTTTTACAAATTTATTGTTAATGTTTTCACTTTCACAAAAATCATTTAATTTAAAAAAGACATTATTGTTACACTGACAATAACTGTTACTTCTTTTTTTATTTTCATTTATTAGATTAACATTTTCTTCGTGAAAGTCAATCACGCAATTGGAAACGTTCCCCTCTTGATTTTCTCGTACTCCTTCACTCAAAGATCACGAATACATCCCGCGATAAAAAATTATTTCTTCTACGCCTTTCACAACTAAATATTTCTGATCATTGATTGCAAATATACGTTACGGTCAACGTGGATAATCGTATATGTATCGTAATCGTATATACGTAATTAATGATTTTTAACCGGCTATTATATTTAATCACAGCTGTAATTATGCATTATAACCGGTCTTTATACATCACTGGACAGACGCAAGTTCAAAGTTTTATTGCATACATTCGGATAATCCTGGTAAAAGCGGACATGTTCCAACACTGGTTGTTTCCACAAATTCAACAAGTTCGGATGATTTTATCTTCATGCAAGACGGTGCTCTACCTAACTTTCACTAGGAAGTACAGCAGTATCTGTATAAGACCATTCTTACCCCTTGCGATTTGAATCTGTGTGTGTGTGGGGGGGGGAGGGTACATAACAGCGTGTATGTTCTTCCTGTACCTGGCACTCTTCAAGATTTCTGAGATCGAATTGTTACAGCAGTGAGTTCAATTATGAGGGACCAGTTACTTCGTTAAAGTTACGTTCGTCGCATAAAAAATGGAGCTCTTGTTAAGGAATGAAATAAAACCTTGAACTTTCCTCTATCCAATCCTATGATGTATCGTATGTGTCTCTATCTATTGCCGTACATTATAAATTAATATTTTAAATCTGCTCCTTCTTTTTGAATCACCATATATAATAACCATGGTAATTGTGTATAATAACCGATTATCCACATTGATCATAACATATATAAATTCAATGATGCATTTAAACAACCAAACAAATATGCATGTAAGTGTCAACTTCATATACAATGACGTCAACATAACACCGGGCATTCTTCAGCTGATCTGCACATTCGTAAATGGCCGGCTCATACTATCCTTAATTTCAGCCCATGCAGCACGTCCGCTATTGTCTTTGACCAGCTCCTGTCACGATATTCCAGTCATTCTATTAATTCCGATGCCATGAACGCTCAATCGTTAAATGTTGCCCCCCACATCTTCCATCTTTCGAGACATTGTGAGCTACGATTTACTCTCTCCTAAACGCAACCAATGATCCATTGCGGCAGCTTTAGATAGAACAAAGTGACAGTCACAAAGAGTCAATGCTTATGAATCCAGTACAGCCTTTAGTCTTGATTCTCCAGTAAATGTGAGTGAGAATGGCACAACTCAACTCAAATATAGTTGTTTAATTTTGTTTAAAAAGATACTAGTCTTCTTTGTCGATTAACTCATTCGCCCGTCATTTCAGATATAATAATGCACTGAAGTTGGTAGACCTTAAAATTTTCAATGCATCTTAATAGGGTACATCAAAAGATATTTTTAACCTATATTGCGAAATAAAATAATAAGATCACTACATGGTCTGACAGCAATTTTTTGAGCCTTTTAAAGCTGGAAAGACAACTTCATTTCAATTCTTAATTTTACACAGAAAAATAAAATACAGTTTTGAAATAATTTTGTATGTTTATCTATGAATTATTTATCAAAAGTAGAATGCCCTCACGAAAGGATTCAACATTAAATGTGTTTACAAATTGACTTTGATGTTGCACAGGAAAAACTTGGTTTATTGTAATTATGAGATGTCACAACTCATGATAATAAATGCATAAATACTAAAGGATTCAGAACTTAAATTCTTTACGCAAGGGGAATAAATGTGCATTTTTGAATACCTGAAGAATTTTCTTACTCTTGACGATAACTGCATTATTGTGAAAAGAAACGGCGTGACAGGAAAATTTTTGAATGTATTACATAATTTTTAATGTACTTGTCTATTCGTGTTTAACTGTGCAAATCTCTATAAATATATGAAAGCAAAGGAAAACCGATTTATGTTGGTCGCGTTTATTAATGGAGAAAAATATATCGAAGTTTCTATACATGATGTCCACTCTAATCGTGGCCCAATAGCAACATTCTAAACCATTTGATATATATAAATATATATATATATATATATATGATGAAAGTTTGTAACAGTCACCACGATGCCCCCACTAGCACGAGACACCGGAAAAACACCACGTGGCACTAAGTCTCTAGACAGAACGCGGCCCCCCGTGCCTGATGCATGATAGCAACTGTACCGGTTGGGTCGACATGGGGCGGAAGATACAAACCAAACCTTCACGAGGGCCACGAGGCCCAGAGAACCGCCTCCCAAACAACTTTATTTGTCCAAACAAAAATATTACAACAATTATATGTACAAACATGGTTACAAAGATTCACAGCGTTTTACATTGGCGACTAAAGATGCAGCCTATACTGCAACAAAAAATGAGGCCAGTGTGACTTGTGATTTTGTTACAAGAGGATTACTTTCGATTTGTGTTGTTAATAGGAATGTTACACTAAGAGTAAAAAAAATTTAAATAAATGACATGTAAAACAATTACCGACATAATAATACACACACTATATTTATGACTTTACGCTACTGAATAAATTTTAACTACTTTGCCTAATACATTTTTGAGAGAAGATATTAATATTAACAAACTAATATTGTAATATTATAATAGGAGTCCTTTAATATGTGAGTTTTTAATGAACAGATCGCCGAAAAAATGAAATAAAAAAAACTTGTTAATACTTTCAGGGCCGTACCGAGGTGCTCCTGCGGCCTTGGCGGAACTGGCAAAGCTGCGCCCCCTCCCCTACACGACATATTTTCATTAATTTTCCATCCCTTCTGTAAAACCCCTACCCGGAAAAAACTACATTCCCGCAAATATTTTTATACAGAAATTTAGCATATTTTATGATTTATTAACTAGGTTTAATAAAAATTACGTATTCTTAAAAAATACTTTAATGAACTATATGTATGAAACATACTGTACACAACAAAATAAATGTATCGTCAAATAAATTACAAATTGCACATCTTTTATATATAAAGGCAAATACCATGACTCGCTCATCACAAAATCTCCGAAACCATTGGGACTAGAAACTTGAAATTTGGCAGGCCGTTGCTTCTTGGGTAGTAGGTGCTCACTAAGAAAGTATTTTTCGAAATTTTAATTACAATTTAAGTTATTTAAAAATTATTTTAAATTTTAGCGCTTTTCTGGAATAACTTCGGCACCTATTATCGCAAAAACACCATTTTCATATCATCTTAAAAACAAAAAAATTAGCTTTTCAGTGACACCGATCTTATTTCCATGCTACGTTTTGTTCAATTTTAATTGACGTTTCAAAATGTTTTAAAACGTGAATTGTAGCAATGTTTTTATTGTTGTAAATAAAATTCAAACCATCTCATTATTTCATCAAATCTTTAATTCACGCACTTTTGCAATTGTTGCGGTTATGATAGTATAAATTGTTTTCTTGGGAAATTAACTCCAAAGCAGAATTTTTATTTTAATATTCATTGCATTGCTGAAATATTTTATCGCACCTGCTTCAAAGTAATATTTTAATAAAGCGTGGCAACAGATATTTGATTTCAGGTTTGTTTTTATTGTGTTTGATTTAGATTAAAATAATTTTCATCCTTTCTTCAAGTATTTAGTGTCATGCTTTCCTGCCATTAAAAATTATGAGGCGTGAAAGCGCTTTGAAATTTTTGTATATTGCATTATAGGTTATTTTTTTTTATTAAAATGTGGTTAGGCTTAAGAGTACAGTACTGCCGTCAAACTTGATTTCCTCAAGTGATAACTCATCAAATTTGATATTAGATTTAGCGCAATTCAGAACTTATGGTAGGAAGCCAGCTCCACGGTAGAGGAAATAGTCGTGAAGTTGGTGACGGGACATTATCGTCTCTATATATTTGGCAAATACCTTGACTCACTCAGTCATCACGAAATCTCCTAAACCATGAGGCCTTGAAATCTGACAGGTGGTTGCTTTTTGGTTAGTATGTGCTCACTAAGAAAGGATTTTGTGAAATTTTCATTAGAATTTTAATTAATTGAAAATTACCTTAAATTTTAACGTTTTTCCGCAATAACTTCGGAGCATAATGTCACACAAAAATTATTTTAACATCATCTTGAAGTTAAAAAATTATCTTTTCAATGCCACCAATTTTATTTCCATGCGACATTCTGTTTCATTTTGATTAATTTTTGAAAATGTTTTCAAACACAATTTCTAGCGGCAAAACTGGACGGAGTAACGGCGTAGCTTACGGTTCCTCAGGGTAGCGGTTCTATTTATAGCATTGGAGGGGGAGGGGACGGTTGGTGACGGGTACAATCAAGGGAGAAATGCTACCCAGTCATAGTTCACACCAGTGGCGGCGAGTTCAGGTCAGTCGCCCCCTACTTATTTAGAGAGAGATTAAATTTTTATTTGATTTTAGCTGCCTTAAACTAGGAATTACAGAAAAGCAATAGTATTCTGGAAAATTAAACTTTTTAATTAAATTTTTAAATTTATTATCTACCCCCTATAGTCCCGGGTGTTTTAGATGTCTATCAATTTTTTACCGCCTCATTTCTTCAACCCAATCTGGCATACACTGGTTCACACGGGGAGCCCAGCATGTTCGGCTTTCGCGGCCATATTCAGCGTTAATCATTCTACCGATGAGTGATAGATGAATTGAGTGGGAGTTATTTGAAATGTAGTTTTTAAGCTTCGTTAACTGTGATGCATCATACAGAATTTTATCACTGGCATTTTAAAATTTACGTCTTTATATATGTTACTGTGTGCCAAAAACAATAAAATATTCTCTTTTTTGTTCATCTTTCCAGAGTTATCGCGGGTGCAACCGCGATGGGAATGCTATAATTAATATCAAATACAAAAATAAAAACTAATTTAAACGGGCGAACCAGCTAGTCACCGAAGGCGGCTAGTATTTTCTCAAAGACAGAAAAATAAAACAAAATCTATATCTTATTTCTTATGGCAGCTATGGAACATGCATAATAAAGAAGAGAATTTATTTGCTTCGCCCTGTGTATAGTATATAAATTACTAATTAGAAATAAAAGAAATTAGAACTGAAATAAAGAGTTGAGTATATATGAGTTGAATTCAAATTTTATTAATATCAAATGACTTCTTCTAGATCAGAGGTTCCCAACCTGTGGTACGCGTACACCTAGGGGTACGCGGGGAACAAGTTAGGGGTACTCAAAAGTGTTTTTGGTAATGGCGGAAAACACAAAAGATAAGAATATTCTAGAATTTCGTTTCATCAGATTCGTTTAAGAAATGAAAATCTTAAGAGTTCGAAAGCCGATTTTCGGAATAAGAAAAAGGAGAAAGTAGATTAACATCTAGTACTTGAGTAATTGTTAGTTTTCGTCATGACCGACCGCCACGACTTCATCGGTCACTGTTGTCCCCGCATAATAGCCCCCATTACGAGAGGCTCGTGAGACGACCCTCCCACCCCCACCCCCCGCATTTTACCGGGGTGCGACCCGTCATCCGAGATGGGCCCTAAGAGCCACACCACCATTATTGTATCCACCAAGAGAGCAAGAACCTGCTTACTTATCCGGCAGCTTCTCATCCGTGAACTTCTCCATGCTGAGATCATGTGATTAAATAAGGAAATTAGCTTGTGTGTGTAATTTAAAAATTGATAAGTATTGTTTTCAAACGTACATTTTATAGAATTTCTTGAAATTAAAGAAAAAAATTGTACAGTTATTAAATTGGTATAATTAAAAAGATATTTTTTTTAATTTTAAAATGTCGTAAAAAATCATTTTTTGAGTTGATATTTTTGAAAAATACGGCGAAAAGACAGCAAAATCTTGCCTACTTTTTTATTAACTGATATTTTAATTTTCTTTTGAGCTTTGAAAATTTGATAGTGATTCTACTCTTGTTTTGAAGAGCATATACGCCAAATTTCATCAATATCAGAAATGACGATTTTTTTAAAAAGACAACTAACATTAATCTTTGTATACATTATTGGGAAGTAAAATTTTATCGTTAAATCAGTTACAATGATCAAGACAAGTAAAATCAAGGAGATCATGAATTTGGTGTAGAATAGTTGTATTAGATTTTTTATGCAATAAACTCTTTAACACGAAATACTATAATGTTAATTTTATATTTTGATTGTAATCGTACTTTTTTATGCATATTTTTGCTACTAATAAAAGCGCATGTATGAATAGGTGATTATCTGTGGACATTCTACAAGAGAGACAATTGAGCGTAGAGTTGCCAAATTAGGTATAAACCTACTATGAAGGGTGGCAAAGTACACCCGAGTGAGGTTTTTAAAACTTTCATTAATTAAAACTTAAGATTTTTCTTTTTTTTTGGGGGGGGGGGGTTCAGCGATAATAGCCGGAAATATTATCATTTAAAAATAATTTCTACACTGTGTCTTATATTTCAAAAAAATTATCTTTCAAATAATAACAGTCTAGTTGTCGTTTAATTTTTTTTTTCTTAACTTTGACAATTTTTAAAAAAAATATTTTTATGTATAATTTACAACAAAGCCGGATTGAAAGTCAAACCAATTTCACCGATTCATCAAATGTTTAATTTAATGTTTCTCTTATGTTGAAAAACGTGATATAAAAATTTTTGATTATTACAATATAAAACCTTCTTTTGTTGTAGTGAAATGCTGCCATTTTCGTTTCTTTTCCAGTTTTTTTTTCAGTCTAATTTTTTGTTAATTCTTTGCTACTTGAAATAAATTTACTTTTTAAATAGATTTACTATATTATTTTGATAGATTTAATTTTAGCTATGATCTAAAATTCATTTTTTCACTTGGTGCAGATAATATTCAATGGTTCAGGTTATAGTCAGATAAATAAAGTGTAATAAGTATTATTCAAATTTGAATTATGCATGATCGAAATAAAAATTAATTTTCGTTGAATTTAATGATATTAAAGAGCCACTATGCCTAAGACTTTTTTAACAATTGAATGTAAAAATCAAAGTCGTTAATTTTATTAGATGCAAACCATATTGCCTCAAAATTTAGGTCAAATTAGCTTGCGAAAAATTAAATAAGTTGATGTTTTTAAAATTGGTTGTCATAATTAATAAAATGGGCGGATCAGCTGGTATAGACGGCTAGTATTTAATACAACAAAAGCAATTTAAAAATACAAAAATCATTTGAGCTCACTTCTTTAAAACTAATTTATCTCCTTAGAAAAGAATGAAAATGTCCAAGTATTTCTTTATGTGCCCACTGTCTGATGAAACAAAAACAGAAATGCAACATTTCCTTCGTATTACTTGCCACTAAAGAAATACCAAAGGACCACTCGTCCAATAAGGACGAGGCCCCTTTATCCTTCCCACAATGTAGTAAACAAGATAAAATAAGACCTTCCCTCCCTGAAACACAAAACTCTAAGAAAAAACGCGATTCCCCTCTTCCTTTGAGCTTCTAATAGTGAAATTACGTGAATTTTTTTCCCTTCCTCCTCTCTTAGGTTCGAAGAAGATTCTTAAGGCAGGCAAGTTCCCCTGTCCAGCTATTTTACGACTGTAAAATGAGATGCAAAAAAGAAGGAAAAGCATGTTGTTTTGCCATCTCTAGACAAGAACCACACCCATGGTCAAAGAAGGACCCTTATCGCATTGCTGGAGGGGCCATTTTTTCCTGAGGCAGCAAAAAACTCAAATTTCCAAGAAAAGGCGCAGGCCCTTTCTCTCTCTCTGTAAAGGGATCACAACCAGACAAACTGGCAACTTGACCACTGAACAAAACAACTAGCCACTGAAAACTGATTCTCAAATTCTTTTTTTATTTGCACAACAGATTGTACCAATCTAACTCTTAAACTAAGTTTCTTAAATGGTCATTTTTGCACCCCCGTTCTGTCTGCGCCATTGGCGGGGGCCAATCTCGTCACCCCCTCGGTACGGCCCTGAATACTTTCAATTTGCTGAAAATGACGTTAAATTAACCTGTACATATGAGCTCTTTCATTATCGCATTTTAAACGTAATTCTTCAAAGGTGATCACTTATAATATTATTTCAGTTTGGGATGATGGTGACATGATGTTTAAAATAGATTATAATAATGCTTTTTTTACTACTTGAAAAATCAATAACTATAACCAGACAAAACTTTCATTTACTAATGCAAGAATTCATTTACTAGAACACGAATTAAAGCAATTACTACTGGAGAAATTAAAAAGCTATAATTTTTAATGAGAACAATTGATGATTACTGGACATGTGGATCTCGTTATGAAAAGGAAATACTCAGACGAATGGAACTCGATGCTAAATAAAAAGATATCATCTATAGTCTATTGCCTGTTTATATTCTTTTATTATCTCTTGAAGACATTTGCAGGATCTGCCACGGGATGAATGATCTAGTGGCAGAGTTGCACCGTACTTAAGGTTATGGTTGTAGCAGTTTGATGTTCGGATGTGCAAGAGATGGAGGTATGGTGGCCAGCGCAGAAGGCGCAACTTGGTATGGTATTAAAACAGTCCTTGGTCGTATGACCATAGGACTGGCAAAAGCTTCAGCGCTTAAAGTGAAAGAACTCACTATCTCTATAAGCAATCCAATTGATTGGAATTCTTTTGTTGTTTTCTAAGTGATGGAATGCTTCTACTGGTATTTCAAAGACCCAATTCTGCACTTCTGGGTCTCTGCATTTGAATTTAAACCTGACTCTGAGGTCTTGGTGAAATGAAGAGGACGATTTTAGACTTTGCTGCATTGCTGGTTCACTAATATTTATAGGAATGTTGTAGATTATAAGGCTTGGATTTCATTTAGAAGGTTCGAAAAATTGAATATAGTTCTTTAAAAGTTCGTTTTTTTATATTTCTTTTTGAAAAATGGATTTATCGTGATCCGAATTGAACGTGACTATTAGGCCCTTGTTGCGAGTTTGTGTCATGTCTTTAAAATGAGCCTTTGAGACAGGAAGAGCTTCAGCTAAGATTTCAGAAACACTTTTTGAATGACAGGAATCAGAGGGAAGAAGAGAGCTGATGGAGGATTTTTGAAATCTTTAAGAGGATTAGAATGCGCTTCTGCTGGAATTACAGAATGAAGATTCAACGAAGGATTATTTTTGATTATGACGGAGACTTGAGAGTCAGCTTATGATGAGTTCGGTTTGTAGTGATCGATAGAGGGATCCGTTAAACGAATCTTATGATGAGTTCGGCTTGTTGTGATACGGTTAATACAGATAGGGATCGGTTAAACGAATCTTATGATGAGTTCGGCTTGTAGTGATACGGTTAATACAGATAGGGATCGGTTAAACGAATCTTATGATGAGTTCGGTTTGTAGTGATCGATAGAGGGATCCGTTAAACGAATCTTATGATGAGTATTGAGAAAACTTGGGGCACCAGATTTATAGTTTGTGATGACATACTGTGTGAAGATATGCTAGTAAGATTCTGTTCTGTTTTTGGAAACAAGTCTGTTTGAAGATCTTTGTCATGGAGTGGGGTCTCTTTGGGATGATGAGTCTCTTCTTGATTATGTTTTGTCTGGTGTTGAATGGGATGATATAAACAGCATTTTGAAGTTGGTTTCTATGAGCAAGAAGGAGTCTTTTGCATTTGCCTTGAGTTTTTCTGGCAATTTGGATATTCCTATTTTTTATAATTTATTATGACCCTTAAGTCATTTAGGATTTTGTTTCGCGATTCTATTTCTTCTTTTGATGATGTTGATGGGGGACTCGAAACTGGATCAATTGATGTTTCATGGGTGGCGTTACTACTTGACAAGACTTTGATATCTTCTGAAGAAGTTTTTAGGATGGCCTCCAATTCTTGAAGATCTGTTAGGTTTCCAGAAAGTCAACCTGACCTTGTCGATCTAAAGAAAAGTAGATTTCGAAAATACCTTTGTGAGAGGTACATTTTGATGTTGGGCAATGCTCGATCGAAGATAATGAAGTATAGACAATTTGGAGGTCTTTGGTCACTTTGTGACACCCTTTTGGTGGAAGTCCGGTGATTGGAAAACTTTCTCCATTGGAGAATTTTGTAAACTAACATCTGGAATTGAGACTTGACTTTTATTGGAGGAAGGAGTTGAGTTATATAGGACTGAGTCCTCATTTGGTGATGTTGATCTTATTTGGGCTGGTGATGAGTTTGAAATTTGAGTGGCTGAAGAATCGGTGTCTGTTTCGACTGGATCTACACTATTTTGTGATGCAGATTTTGCTAATATTTCTTTCTGAGAAATGGAATCTTTTGGGGATGATGGAGAATTTGCATGAGCCTCTGTAATGATTGCTGAATGTTGTCCTTGGAAGAAGAAGGAGAAGATGTGGGTGAAGGATGGTTGATACGATGGCTTCTTAAATCACTATGGTTTGAAGCTGGACATCTATAATCAGGTTATAATGGTTTTGATGACATGGGCTACCCGAATTCTCTGCCCACCTTCTCGGTTTAAAGTCTGTCTTCTTATTGTTATATGGCATTTTGGTCTGGTGAAGAGGTGTCTAAAATCCAGTAAAATAAATGCACAGCTTGGTACAAAGAGGAAAAATGAGAAAACTCCACTACACCGAAAATGCCCCTACATGTAGGATAAATGCATGAGTGATATTGGGGGCGACAATGAAGAGTGAAACACTTTATACTTGAAGCAATGTATCTTGAGTGATGCGAATAGGAAGTACATTTATTAATAGTGAATTGTAAAATATATACATGAATACAAACACAGTTATGGGAAAGATATTCTGATGATACAACAGAATTAGTGGAGGAAAATTTACACATGTATACAATATGATTATAGTATGTATTGTTGCAAACAGGTGATGATGTTTGTGTTTAAAAAAGAAAATTCAAGATACTATTCTCAGGTCTGCTAACAGATGCAACCGGCTTTAAGAGTGAGGAATAGGGTGATGTTATCTGCGTCTGGCTAGGCCCCAGCCTAGCCAGACTAACGTCTGGCCTGGTCCGAGGCTCTGCCTGTTTAGACATTTGTTGAAACAACAGAGAAAATGGTTATTGTTGGTGAGGTATGAAACACTTGTAGATGCAATATTGGTGATGGTGATAAATGAATAAAATAACACAATGCTGCACGGAGCCTCTGCAGCACTCTCTGGGATCCCTAAGTTTTCCATTGAAACAGTTTTGTCCACTGCCTGTAAAACCCGTGGAATACACCTCGTAGAGAACGCATACCAACAACATCACATACTTTTCTTTCTATGTGTTATATAACATTCATAATTTGGAAAATTACTAATATTTAAAAATATTTCATGGCATGCACATAGAATACATATTAAATAATTCATCATATCACAATTATAATAGAACAAACATAGACCTTGAAATAAATAGAATTCAGTTTACATACATATAGACAGACCGAGAAACAAGAAATCCGCTGGTTAGTTTGGTGAAAAATTTGTTACATATCTACAGTTTTAGAAATAAATCCATGCGGCAAATTTCATCCATCTAGCTTAATGCTCGCATGCACATAGACGGACAGAGAGACAGGCTTCTAGATGACGAAATTCTTTCAAATATTGATACACTAGTTCCTTTTTTAAGTTATCGCATTTACGAACTCCAGTCGATTCCAAAAATGCTTTTTTTCGAACTCAGAGAGGTCTTATATGTAGAGATTCATTAAAATCTTGATGTCGAATTTGATGATGATTACAATTATTTCTTTTTCAGCATTTCATACGCAAGAAAGTAAAAAGTCAAAATTGTGAAGTCAAAAGATTATAAACTCTAATAAACTGCCTTTTTACTACAATTAGTTTTACCTTTACAAATTAAAGCAAATTAATGTTGGCATAATAAGCATATACCTTTGGAACTTTAAATTGTTCGGAATATTATAGGAATAAAATAAGTAATATTTTCGAACTACCATTTTTACTTTCTCGTATACGAAGTATACAAAGAGAAAGTATTGTAATCGTCAAAAAATTCGAACTCGAGATTTTGACGAATCTCCACGTTTTAGACCTCCCTGATTCCGAAAAACACAATTTTGGAATTATGTCTGTCTGTGTGTGTGTCTGTGAACACCATAACTCAAAAACTATTAGAGCTACGGGGATGAAATTTGGTATGTGGTCTTTAAACATAATTTGTAGGTTTCTATCAAATTTTGGACAAAATTCGTCAACGGGAAGTCTGTCTGTCTGTATGTTCGGGATCATGCGAACGCTATAACTCAAAAACTTGAAACGCCAGATGGATAAAATTTTATACACAGTTTTATCGTCATGAATGTATTTCCGTATAAAATTTTGGGCCAAATCCGTCAAAGGGTTGACTGTCTGTCGGTCTGTATAGTCGCATACTTGTTCAGTTTTGAAATAACTTCCTGCGCATGCCTGCTAGTGGCAATGCCTGTGCAAGGAAGGGACGCTCCGAAACTTCGGAGTTTGCCAAAAACAAATTCTGGAGTGATTTTGTAAGGAAGCAAACATTTAGGGAGTCTCGCCAGGTCCTGTTGCGCAAAAGAATGAGCAGAGGATTTGAATTTGTTTTGATCCTTCAAACCACGCGTGGTTCCAACTTTGGTTTACTTGCGACGGAAGTTTATTTGACGCCTTTTATTATTCTAGTTTTCTCTACATGTGTTAGGAGTATACGAGAAAGTTTAGGGGAGACCACTCCCGCTGGTTTATTTCTTCACCCATAAATGACTTCAGTCATTTTAAACATCTGCTTTTGATAAAAAAAAACTTTTTTGCTGTAAAACATCTTTAATAGCTCAGTAAACATAAACAAAGCATGATTCATTACAAGAATGGTAATTTAATTCATAACTTACGCAAATCGATATTCAAAACTTTAAAGAACTACTATTAGAATTTTATAATTAGTGAAGATTCATCAAGCAAGAAATGGCTTCTTCTTAAATAACATGAAGAACGATCGTGTTTTTATTTGCATTATTCGCATTGGAAAAAAAGAATTCTACTGAGATGTAATTCAATAAACCAATTATTCTTTTGTTCGTATCTTTTGCACACATTTTCATCTTTGCAGAAACTTTTCATGTGCTATTATTTACGTGAAAGATCTTTCTCGTTTGTATCGAAGCAAAAAACTAATTTTCGATCTTTGTTTACTAATTGACTTAATTTGAAAACTAATTTTCGATTTTTTTTTTTATTTGTAGGTAGCAAATCTGATTACATTGCTATAACGATATCGCTTTCGAGAATGGAATAATTTGTTTTAATATTATAGTTATTTAATATGGCTTCAGCTTTTATTCATTTAATTCTAAGCATGTTGTTCTTCGCGATTAAATCTTCTCAACTATCTAGTACATTTGCATGTCTTAAAAATATCTGAAACGCACTACTGTAAAAGAGGAAGCTTCTTTATTTTGAATATTTTCTTTATTTACATCATAATTTAATCATTTTTTATAATTTATAAGAAACAAAGAATCTATTCACTTAATTGCATTTCACTCGAGCATTTAAATTAAATTAGACTTTTGTTGAAGGGAGGAGGTGTCAAAATATGGATCCCTAGTTCAGTTGGTGTTCTTGTTATCGGTTTGTATCTCAAAATTACGAAATCTGCCTATTGTAGCTCTCGTACATCCGCAAATTAGAGGTAAATCTAACCCATTTATGATTAACCTAGTTAGAAATTGGTTAATCGTAGTAATATAACCTTCTGCTGAATTTTATAAACAGCTGTAAGGTTTCCTATAAATAATTATACCGTTCAATATGTAAAAAATGTCGATTTCTTAACATAGTGACTTTGAATTGTAATAACTGTTGGTAAATTTTTAATCCTCTTTATTCGAATAACAGCTAATTGAAAAGAAGTTAATAATCTAGAAACTTAATTACGGTCGATCAGTAATTAAAATTCCTTCAATTGGATACAAAATTCAATGCAGAAAATCTTGAACTGAATTATAATCCCCATAGCACACAAGAATATTTTACGATATTATTCATATTTGCAGTTTCAAAATATGCAAACATACTGTCACAAATGTTATACAGTTTTTTACGGTACTTGAGAAATAGATGATATTTCTTCCACCATTAAAAAGAAGAGCAAAGGATGGACACAGGAAATTAAGAAAACTGACTTGCGAATTCTCTTAAAATTAAAGATTTTTCAGTAAGCTTTAACACTATTAAATGCTTATGACGTTTCAAGCAATTTAAACGAATAATTTTGTATCTGCGAATTTTTTGTTGTAATTATATAATGTTGGAGGTAGAGAAAAGACCACACCGCAATAAAAATACCATGTTCGGTTAATATTTAAAATAATCCGAATACGAAAACTGATTAGCCGTCATCATCCGGAGAAGGGAGTGCGACGGATAACAGAAATCCTTTACCACATATGCACAGTAAATTGATTTCTGCGCCTGCTTTGGGCGAAAAGAAAATAGAATCCTTTAAAAGTGAATATCAGGTCTGTATTTGCCTTGCTACAAAACGGTCCATATAAGTTTCACTACAAGAGTAGTCATGGACAGAATGTAATTGCAATACGATAAACCTACGCTACTTTTACTTTTTAGGCTGATGACGGATAACAAAAACTCGGTGGTTAATCGAAGATAAATTATATTGCTTTTCAGTTACTGGAATATTTTTTACCCCATACGTTGGGCGTGATGTTTAAATACTCAAAGATACATATAAAATGCTTATAACTTTTCTCATTACATAGAAAATGTCGTCTTCTCCTTTGGAAACTATCCCAACGAACATATGAAATAAAATGAACAGAATTGTTTTCTTGAAGTGCTTTGCATCATATCTCTTGTGTCATATTTATATAAACTTTTACCCAATATCATATGCCGCAACCCCTCAGGTTATTTTCCAATGCGTCTTCATTGTATCAGAACGAGTTTTCCAAATCGCATTCCTTCGCATAAACATTACTGTATATTATTTTTATAAAAATATGAATCCTTTCATCGCTTTTGAGAGAGAAGTATAATATAATGTATAATACTTTTTAGAAGATTTTCTAATAGTATTATACATTATGTTTGTTACTCTTAATTTGTATTATATTATTCTACAATAATAAGCAAATACGTAACCGAACGAAGCATTT
>BGPR01000500.1:549967-560624 GCA_013235015.1 Araneus ventricosus | reverse complement strand
GGTGCTTCGATGATCCCATGGGCCATCCATATACCCAAGAATCAACTCTGTAATGTTAATAGTTTTCGAGATATAATGAAAAACGTGCTGCGCATGCGCAAAGATATGGCTAAAATATCGGGGTGCTTCGATGATACCATGGGTCATCCATATACCCAAGAACCAAGTCTGTAATGTTAATAGTTTTCGAGATATAATGAAAAACGTACTGCGGATGCGTCATGCAAAACATGAAATGACAGACAAACGGACAGACAGACAGACAAGAAAGCGAATTAATAATGCATTGTCATCTAGTTCTGAACTGTGTTTAAAGTTTCAAGTCTCCAGCTCATCGGGAAGTTAGTTTAAAATCCATCGCAAGATTTGTACCGAACAGACAGACAGACAGACAAGAAAGCGAGTTAATAAAAACGTGGTAATAAGGTGCATTCAAATCAATAACATTTATTTTCTCACCATCTTCAAATTTTCCATTTCTAACCCTCATCTTTACTTTCTCGTATATGAAGTATGCAAAGAGAAAGCATTGTAATCACCAACAAATTCGACCTCGAGGATGAATTTAAGTTTTACAGAGCTATCAGAGTCTGAAAAAAAAATATTTTTGGGGAATTATGTTTATCGTTTATGAACACGATTATTCAAAAACGAAATGAGCTGGACAAATGAAATTTGGCACGTGGTCTTCACACCCAATTTGCAAATTTCTAGAAATTTCGGACAAATTCCATCTGCAGAACATCTGACCAACTTCCATGTTCATGTCAGCACGATAACTCACAAACGGAAACGAAATTCCACGCGTAGTTTTATCATCAGAATTGTAAATCTGTGTCACACTTTGGACCCGATTCATCAAAGAATTCACCATCTGTCGGTTGCCGAATTTCAGACTCAATCGGTCGATAGGTAGTTGCCCAAAAGTCATTCTTGATTTTCTTCAGTGTGGTTAACCAATTAGTATGACCAATTATCGGTCATTGTTCTAAATCGATTCATCACTTTTACCGGAAATTATTCATACTAACCGGTTAATCACAAGAGACCGTACCAGCTATACTATGAAGAATAAAACTTGTCCTATTGTCTTAGTGTACGAGAAAGCCGAAGGATTTGATTGTTTAGTTATACACAGTCCAGTCACATTAATGTGACCACCACCTACTTTCGACGTCAACATGAAATAACCAATCACAGAAGGCAGGTGGCAGCACAGTGCAGTGGAGTGTATATAAAGGATGTCCTAGGGCATTGGAAAGCATTTCAATCGTTGGCGTAATGCATAAACGTAGCGATTTATCCGACGACCAAAAAGGCATGATTATTGGCTTTCGGGCCAAGGGTGGAAGCATTTCGGAAACGGCTAATTTTGTGAACTGTTCACGTGCCGCCGTGGTAAAAGTATACCATGCATGGCAATATGGCACTATCCAAAATCAGCGGCGTGGCACATGTGGTGCACCACGGGCTATAGATGACAGAGGCGAACGAAGGCTACGGAGATGCGTTCGGGCGAATAGACGTGCAACTGTTGAGCGACTGACCGCCCAGATGAACCAAGGGGCTACCAAGAGTGTATCCTCAACAACGGTTCAGCGCATGGGCCTCCGCAGCAGACGCCTGGTTAATGCACCTATTGTGACTGCTGTTCATCGGCAGGACAATGCGTGGTGTCATACAGCTCGCAGTGTATGCGCGTGGTTCGAAGAGCATCAGGATGAGTTCACCGTACTCCCCTGGCCAGCAAACTCACCGGATTTAAACCCAATCGAGAATCTGTTTGACCACCTCGAACGGGTTGTTCGCGCCATGGGTCCTCAACCGCGTAATCTAGCGCAGCTGGCCACAGCACTGGAGTCGGCATGGCTCAACATCCCAGTGAACACCTTCAGAAACCTAACTGACTCTCTTCCTGCATGTCTCGCAGCTGTCCGCTCTGCCAAAGGTGTTCTGGCTTTTGACAGGTGGTCACATTAATGTGACTGGACTGTGTATTAACGTCCCGTTCTGTAGCAACAAGAGGGCAATAAAGGGGTGGACATCGTCATTTTGAACCGCGGTCAGGTAATCTGATCATGTTTGACTCACCAGGTATGATTTAACCCTTTCTAAGTCAGTGGTACCACCAAATTCAACAATTTTTAAATGCGATTTTTAAGGTTGGCGTAAGTTTTCTCGAAACGTTTCAACCGAACACACACCTAAATGTTCCGATTTCTGATCTCGAACCATAGCGAGGTGTCTCGACTTGCTAATTAATTAATAATTAATAAAATCAATTAACAACAAATTAATGCCATCCATTAAGCTAAATGAACTTCTTTTCTTAAATTAATCTCAATCCCAAAGTTATTTTATTACATCACTACTAGAAAAAAATGGCCATTTAAAGGGTTCTCGCGCAACAGGCCCACATGCACGGTGCATCTTCAGTGCAATCGGGTTTTAAACGTGGAACCCTCCGCTCCTGAAGCCGCTGCCAAGTATACGTGAATGTCGAGGGGAGAATACTCCCGACGGTTAGAGATGCGAAATGCGACGTTATTTTCTCTTCGATGAATTATTTATTCATTGTGAGGCATTTTTTCGCTATAACATTTAATATGCACGCGTATCTGTTATATTTTGGTTTTTTAGCAATAAAACGCTTAATAAAACTTCGAGGGAAGCTGACAGCTTTAATCATTGGCGTGTCTCCAGTTTCCATCAGACACGACGATGACACTTATTTGCTCTCTCGGGAGAAATTAGCTTTTTTAGGCTTCCTTCAGGGGAGAAAAACGGTACGTCTCCCTTTTTTGATCATTTCAGTAGCGTTACATTTTCAACAAATAAAAATTCGATAAAGAACCTCCAAAACGAGACATCTAAACACTCGAAGCGATCCCAGCCGCGTTGACAACCAGATTAGCCCAAAAATTATGATTTATTATGGTTCAAAGAGTTGAAACACGGAGTGTGAGTTTTTGACAGTAAGTGGGAGGAAGAAAAATGTGTTTTTCATGTTCTTTTGTGTGACTGGTGATGCTTTTCTGAAGAAGAAAAGATACAACATTTCTGGACTTAGCTGTATAACAAATACTTTTGAGGAAAAGAATTCATTATTTCTGATATAAATGAAAAAATAAAATTCTTCTCAAAAGTGAGTAAACTAGTTGCAATTTTATGCGTGTTTTTTTTTGTTCTACAGGAGGTTTAAATGAGATTCTGATGTCCATTCCCAAAACCATTCCCTCTCTTGTATACCATTAAATGTCCTTAAGTGCACTTGGCATAAATAGCTGCTGCAAATACGTAGGTGGTTCAAAAAGTAAGGTAACAAATCCTCCGAGAGAAAAGGTTTCTTCACGAAATCAAAAAGATAGACAAAGGTAGAAAAGCACTGGTACATATTACTTTTCAACATAGTCACGATGGTTGCTGAAGCATCTGTGCCTTGGGTAAATCAATCTATCGAAACCGGCATAGACGAAATCAGGGTCCAGATCGCGGAGACACTTAACGACGGCTTCCTGAACTTCGGCATCGTTTCTGAAATGGTGACGTGCCAGGTCCGAAGATATGAAAATCACTCGGTGCGAGATCCGGGCTGTAGGGAGGGTGTTCCAATATGTCTGTTTTTGGATGTCCTCGACACTTCTGCACACCTGTTTCTGTGACATTACGCTCGTTCCGTAATCTTCCACTAGTTGGTGATTAAATTCAGCTGGGGATGTTTTCTTTAAACGCAGAACCTTATTACACTTCACACTTCAATCATTCCAGATCATTCATGGTATCGTATTCCATCAGCTCATTCCTGGTATCGTAGTGAAGGCCCCGGTGCTTCTATACATTTTAAGGGGGATAGGAAAGGCCAAACAGCTTTGGCTCGCTTAATTTCCGGTCACTTAAAAACCCTCAGATTCTCTCGTGGTGATAAGAAGTTCAATATCTGCACAAAGTGCAACATGATTGAGGCCACTCCACAACATCTACTTGACTGCGTTGCCTTGGTGTATGATGACCTGCTTAAGCGACCGGATTTCGTGTTGGAGGTGATGAAGGCGAACGATCTCATGGATCTGATCTGATTCAGATCAGAAAGATTAGAAAGAAGAAGACACTTCAGTCACTGACCATGTATCCATTAACGTCGCCATCTTCTAACAGATTTCGGAGCGCTACGGCACAACTAGATCCCTCTACCGGTAGCGTTTGAATGCTGTGTTCGTCTATTCTATTTAGACATGGAATTTAATTCGCACGTGGAGTTTGTGCAACCGTAACAGCTCTTGTTGCCGTACTTTTTGAACCACCTACGTGATTACTACTGCGTTCAAAAAGTTCCGGAACTTCTTTTTAATTACGGACAAATGAGTACAGATAGGACCTGTTTATTTCAGGCATCCTTAATCCTCCTTTGTAACTTTGTATTTTTGCCATCCCCCGTACAAAGATGTAAATGCAGATTGCAAGCTTCCTTCGTCGCTGCACTTCTTCGGAACTCGAGAATCGTTGCCCCTCAAGCGAATTCTTCATCCGAGGAAAAAAAGTCACATGGTACGAGATCGGGGGATTAGTTGTTTGTGGAAATACTTTATATTTATCACCACGCATATCCCCGAACTCGGAACCTGGCGGATAGGTACGCGTGAAGCTTTATTAAAAGCCCCCCAAAAAAGTTACAAACTCAGAATTTCAATAACATAATTTGAAAAACAGTTATAAACAAAGCATAATTTTGAATTTCAACGTGCCTAAAATGAAAAAATTGAAATAGAAAAATAAAAAAACAAAAGAAAATTTCTAAGAGTTTAAAAGATGACAGAACAGAAATGAAATGTCTTTCCAGCTAATGTTCATAAAGAATTCGCTATGAAGTTTTCAATTAGGAGGTTGGAAATAAGAAATCTTCATTCTGTTTAATAAAATCCATTAAATTGCTCATTTTCGCTCGAGAGAGTGTTGATGCCATTACTCGTCGCCATCAGACATCCTAATATATCGATGCTGGTTTCTTGAGGCGAAAAGATCTGGACAGTGGGCAGTCTATGGCGTAATGAATGGGTCTTCCTTGCTCGCCGCATCCATATTTGTCCTCTGATCGCAGACGGAACCACTTGAGCTAAGTGGGAAAGAGTCCATGTCCTGTTCTAAAATGAATTTTACCGCGATGCCAAAAAGTAATGAATTCGCGTAATGAATGGGTCTTCCTTGCTCGCCGCATCCACATTTGTCCTCTGATCGCAGACGGAACCACTTGAGCTAAGTGGGAAAGAGTCCATGTCCTGTTCTAAAATGAATTTTACCGCGATGCCAAAAAGTAGGAAGTTTTGGAATGGTTTTGTAAATATTTATTCCAGTCTTTCCTGTGTCCCATTGATGCTGCCATTTGTTTCTTAAAATTTCTAACAATCTCATGCGATGTTTTGGCGGATAATTTGACACCAGAAGAGACTTGTGAGCCGACGTCTTATCATGACTTATCACGCGCGACTTGGCCTTCCACACGACGGGAAGATTTTTATGCCTGTAATCACGAGTTATGAACTGGATGAAACCTGTTCTGACTGGTCGGTTACACGATACTCTTCGTTTCTCCTTCGGGAAATGCATAATTCATTTGCATTTGGAAAATATTTTTTAAAAAATTCCTTCTGAATTCAGAAGTATGTCTGACTTATTATTAACCACTTAACTGAATAGTTTTCTTTCCTATCTAATAAGATGACCCCTCCTGTTTTGGATACGGGCTGTCGTTTTCATTCATCTAAGAAGGCATAGGATACTTAAGATGTTTATGGATCCTACATATTTTTTGCGTCAAAGTATAAAGCTAATTAATGATTCAATTTTAGTTTATAAGACTAAAATTTCGATAATTCGATGCACGAGTATTCTCGGGCTGTTAAGTTAAGCGGTTAAAAAACCATTTGTATGTAAAATGCAGTATCTTAAAATATGCTTGGAGCACGAGTTGCTGAAACTGGTTGCATCTCGCTTAGAATTAAACAGTTCTTATCCCTAGAATGGAAACAAGAAATCATTATGACTCTTCGGCAGGAAGAGGTAGAATCTCCTCTTTAAAAAAATCGGGCATTTGTTAACATTGTAACCACTTCATCGTGAACAAATGACTGCGTTAAAAGATTCAAAGTTCGTTTTACCGGAATAAGCAGGATTTATTTACAGCATGGTCTATCATACATGAAAAGCCTAATCACTGTGTGGATAAAATGCGAGTCACTTATATATTGTAAGGAAATTGTCTTGTGGGTGTACGTGAATGCAATCCGATAAGCAGGATTAAAAAAGTAAAGCTCTTTATTTTACAAATATTCCAAGCAAAGAAACGTAACACAAGTATTAACACAGCACTCGTAAAAATTCGCAACAGAGACTACCAATAAATCTCAACACAGCGCTCAAAGGTTTCTTGTTAACTCACCAGCTTGCTTGCTGATCAAATTCCAACTGACTCTTTTTGGCTTGAGAGCTTGCTTTTATACCTTTCAACAGGAAGTGACTTCATTACGTAGGAAGTGACGTAATCTCTAGAAAGTTCATGAAACCAGTAGAAATATTTTGAAAGTTCGAGGTGCTTCTAGAAAATTCTCTTTGTCGCCAACTTTGCAGCCAATTCGCCACAATGGTCGCCAAATTTGTCGCCAAGATTAGCATCTCAGGGAAACGACTTTATAGCTTTGTAACAATATATATATAGAGAGAGATTTTCAAGAGGATTGAAAAAATAGAAAGGCAGTCAATAGGGATTCATAATGAGACAGTGAATATAAAACAAAATACGACAACCAATGAGTTCTATTTAAAATGAGGTAGTGTTCATGAAACTTAGTGATGTAATGGGCGAATACTGTACTGTAAAGCATTTAAGGGTTATCACACAGAATCGCCTTTGCCCATCACTAATCCATACGGGAGCAAATCAATAACCGGCCGCCAGGATAGATATCGGCACTGTGGCTCCCGTATAATAGCCTCCATTATGAGCGGCTCATGCGGCGGCGACCCCCCATTACAGGGTAAGACCTATCATCGGTCATGGACCCTAAGATCCACACCATCATTACTGTACCCACAAGGGAAGAGAGAACCCGCTTGCTTCCGCGGCGGCTTCTCATCCACAAAATGGTGGTATCCCCTATTGGGAGGCATTTAATGGTTAAAATTACTCAGTATATGAGTCGAATTAGATCAAAAGTAAAGTTTTTTTGCACACAAGTTTTTTGCAAGTAAAGAAGTTGCATGTTGCAATAAAGAAGACAGGCAGTAATATCACATTTGACAATTTTTACGAGATCGTCCACCACATATTGCAGCTGACAGATGGTGAACAATTTATCAATGTTTTTCAAGAAACTAATATTTCTATGAAAGTGATATTAAAAGTATTTCAACAGATAAAATTTGTTCTTATTCATTTAATTAAGTTTTGACTCCATACTTTGATCCCACCCGGTAGCGAATTCAAAAAAAAAATTGATCGCAAGATTCGATGATAATCAAAATAATGAATTATAAATTTAAGTTTAAATAGAATAAACTAATTAAAATTACAAGAAATCTACTTTTTACTATACTAATAAAAGTGTGTTTTTAAAAGCTGTCTCTATTGGAATTATCTAAACTTTGTTGCTTTACCCACCGAGATTGGCTTCATCTATTCTACCAAAAATTCTATTATCCCTCGCCTGAACAAACCCCATTGTGTGAGCAGTTATTAAGCAGTCCTTTCTTGTGAGCAGTTATGTCAACAGAAAGTAATCTGTAACGTAATTTGGATGCCAAACTCCCGGGAAATGGGAGAGAGATTCGGAGGAAAAGAGAAATTAGAATACTAATGATTCATATGCTGCGACGAAAAGGGACCATAAATTAGGTTTCTTGCAAAATTAAATTATGAAAGGTCTCAAACAAACATTAATTCATTTAAAAACCTTCTATATAAGAGCTTCCAGGAGAAGAATAGTGCGTAAAATATTATCTGTAGGTGACACGAGCAAGCAGCTCTAAATAAACAGATTTGACGGTCCAACGATGGCACATGCGCAGTTACTCATAATTTCTGCGAATCATATTCTTCTCCACTAACAATAACGCAGCTTAGTTGCTAATGGACTCAATTAACCCATTACTACCTAGCGTTCCTTTATAGGGACGCTTCTAAAATGCATCATTGCAGGAATTATTTTTTCATTATTAATTTTTCAAAATAGTATTTTTAAGTATGCAAAGCAAACCAGCGGGAGTGGTCTCCCCTGAATTTTCTCGCATACTTCCTAACAAAAGTGTCCTACCTCACCCCCACCAACCCAACCTAAAAATTGCGAGCGCCACGAGTGTTATTGATATTGTCTTCGCAGAACGCTGCAATAGGAAAGCAAGCAAGATAAAATTCGCCAATTGTCAGTAAAATACCGCCAATCAGGCGCCAAGTTTACTAAGGTCGTACGCCGATACACAATATGGCGCGTATTTTTGCGTCATAGTACGATAAAGAAAACTAAATATGCAATTTGAACGTATTTTTTTCAATCGATTGAAACGAAAATTGGGCACGGATCTAGAAATAATATTAGCAGACCTCATACAAATTTTTATTTATCTAAGTCATTGTGTTAAGGAGTTATAACGTTCACAAGTATGCGATTATGCAGACCGACAGACAGTCAACCCTATGACTGCAATATGACACGAACCTGCATTCCTGATGATAAAAATGTGTACCAAATTTTATCAATCTCGCTATTTAAGTTTTTGAGTTATCGTGGTCACATGAACACGGACAGACAGGCTTCCCGTGGACGGATTTTATGCAAAATTTGACAGAAACCTACAAATTATGTGTAAAGATTATATACCAAATTTCATTCCTCTAGCTCTAATAGTTTTTAAGTTCACAGACACATATAGTTTCAAAATTGTGTTTTTCAAACTCAGGGAGGTCTAAAACGAGGAGATTCGACAAATTCTCGAGTTCGAATTTTTTGACGATTACAATACTTTCTCTTTTGTGTACAAGAAAGTAAAAAAGGACGATAATTCACTTGTACATTTTTTTAAAAAATTCCACATATAAATCTTGAAAAGTTCAAAGTGTTTCCATATAAAAAAATGCGATTAATTCACTTTAAAAACTAACTTTTTGGATCTTTAAGTTATTCTATCTAAATAACTCTGTCCGGTTTTAATATTATAATCCTAAACTAGAGCTTAAAAACAATCAACAGAAAAAAATAGAATAAATTTAAAAAGAATTTTAACTAAAAAATAATACTAGAACAACATAAAAACCAAAAATATTTTTATTTATAAACAAATTTAAAAACAATTTATAGAGTGAAATTTCGAAAAAATGAATACAATGTTTAAGAAGCGCGCAATTGCAGCAGCAAAACAAAAAACAGAGAACAATAGAAATCAATATCAAAGAAAGAAATCCAAAAAAATAAAAAATAAACTCGGAGTTAAACGAAAATAACGAAAAACAAACAATTAATCCATTCCAGTCCACTTTTTCAAGGGCTAAGAACTATTTGAAATGGATTCAAAATAAAAATTGGGAATTTTTTTTCTGTAAGAAGTTAGCATTACGCCAAATATAGATTCTCATAGTCCGAAAATTTACCCACACAAAAGACAATGTAGATATGAACAACAACAAGCAAATTTTAAAAAGAGAGATAAAAAACATACACATCAAAACGCTAATATGATATAATATGATTAAACATATTAGCCATCTGGCTATATTAAAACAGCCTTCATAAATAAAAAAAATCTTACCCTATGCCCATAGTTGAGTTATGAGAAAAAAAAACCTTCATGTGATCACAAACTCACGCTAATTTTCTCCAAGAAGGAGAAGTTATTAAAGAAAATACTAATCCCATGGCGCCATCTGTATTCGTAGAAACAAAACAAAAGAGGCAGAAACAGGAATTTTTTCTAGGGAATGAAACCAATCCAGACATAAAAAGAAAGAAAAACCTGAACTAGATTTTCATTCATTGTATAAATTTTGGTTTTTATACATTTTTGACGGAATTTCGTAATCAATTTTTACTCACTCCCTGATGTACTAGAATTTTGAAATTTTGTACCCTTGTATGTTCTCGGTGATAATACACTGTTATGGCACTTTCAGAACTTAATAATCAGTAAATCGATTCCTTTGAGTTAATTCGTGATAACATGCAAGGGCGACACCTGATAATGAATTTGAGAAATTCAAGACTCCATATTATTTATAATAATCACTTAATAAATTATAGAATTAAAGCTGGAGAATAATACAAATAAAAAATTGTACTTCTTAGTACACTAATAAAAGTGTGCTTTAAAAAAACTGTTTATAAATATTTTTGTTGAACTTTCCTTGTTTCAAGTTTTCAAAGATGGAATTTTATAATCGATTTTTCACCTACTTTCTGATATGCTACAGTTCTGAAATTTTGAGCACTTTTGTGTTCTCGATGATAATTCACTATTTTAATATTTTCAGAGCTTAATTATGATGTAATCTATTCATTTATTTAAATTTTTACCCTTTTACCAGTGGCGCCACCTGATATCCAATTTGAGAAAGAATTTCTTATAAGATTTCATAACATTCAAAATAATGAATCATAAATAGAAGACTAAAATGTAG
>BGPR01000500.1:510870-549957 GCA_013235015.1 Araneus ventricosus | reverse complement strand
CGCTCGCCGCTGCGAATTTATTAAAAAATAATTTTTATTAAATCTTGCTGTTTCTTTCCGCAGGGCGCAAGGCCCGCTGGCTGGTGGCGTCGGCCTGGGGCGTGTCTGCCGTCTTCTCCATCCCCTCCGTCTTCCTGAGCTCTAAGGAAGAGGTGAAGGGCATGTCGCAGTGCTGGATCGACCTCGACCCCTGGCAGTGGCAGCTCTACATCACGCTGGTGGCTGCCTCTCTCTTCTTCCTTCCCGCGCTCATCATCGCCGCCTGCTACACCGTCATCGTCTACACCATCTGGACCAAGAGCAGGCTCATGAGCTACCCCAAGCTCTCCAAGTCATCCATCGCGGACAGCAAGAAGAGTAAGTGCATTGCCTGGCTTTATTTATACGTAACAATAAACAAAGAAATTATGGAAAGAATTTCATGGAATATTGCTCGTCAGGAGGTGAAGTAGTCCAATGAGATTCAAAATGGTGTATTTTCTATCTAATGACAAACGAATTAACGTTAAGAAAAGACTAACAACGAATATATTCAGAAATATATGCGCCTGACGAGAAATATTCTTTGATATTCTTTCAGGGATTTTAGATTATTTTTTCTTTTTTCTGTATTTATTGCTGTATTTTATTCTAGACTCAGCTTACGCAAGAAACAGAAATCCATAATCATTCATAATAACATTTTCCCTTAATCTCTTTTCATATCTTTGCAATTGTTCAATTTTCGTGCTTAAGTGTTGTATACATATGGAAATAAAAATTCGAAAAATTTATACTACGCCCACCTTAAGCAGAAAAAAACACGAATAATGTGCATGAAACTCCATTGTAAGAGTTGAGAGGAAACATGTGCACAGAAAATTACGTCTAGTCCCGTCCAGCATCATGTCCAGTAAAAATATGCCCAACTCTTATTTATTTATTTATTTATCAGCCCACTGTGACCCATTCACCGAAAGGGTTTAGAGCGGAGATATGGACATAATACAAAGACCCATAACTACACACATAGTAAAAACGATAAGATCCATACATCATGCAAAGAATTGTTCATCAAATCCCCAAATCATGAGGAACAAAAATAGCCAGGAATAAACAAGGAACTTTGACAAGAATATCTTATTAAGCTGTTATATCTAATAATCCTGTTAATATCTTCTTAAGAATAATCAATAAAAACATGGATCACAATGAAAATTTAACAAAAAGCATACAAAATGTAAAAAAACAATCCCAAAATCCGAAATCCATCAAAACGTATGTAATGCACTGGCTGATAGATAACTTCTGGGTTCTTAGACCACATCATAAAGTGTGCCCGGGTCTTACATGAGTGTCGAGCGTCGCCACGAAAGAGATCCAAAACTCCCTCGATTTTCTCCTGTACTAAAACAAAATGGCGCGCTTTTCGGACGTCTTCCTTGAGTTCTATTAGAACTAAAATATGTGGTAGGTCTACAAAATCCATGGCAAATTTCATTTTTTCTTAATATGTCTAAATATTTCCATTCCCTAAAATTCCTGTTTTACCTCCTTTTGCTTTGTCTTTTTGAACATAGATGGCACCATGGTTCTAGTGTTTCTTTAAAAAAATTTGCTGATTACTTATTTTAACAGAAAGTTAGCGTGGGGTTGTGATAGCGTGAGGACATTTTATTCTCTATTCTGGGCATGGGGTAAGTTTATTTTCATGATGGCTGCTATTATTAAAAGCCAGATGGCTAATATTTTTAAATCAATCTTATTAGCAATTTTATGCTTGTATTTGGTTTTCCTCTTTCTTTTAAAATAATGCTTTTTGATGTACAGATCTCCTTTGTCTTTTGTTTGGGAAATTTCTGGCTAAGAGAAGCTATATTTGGCGTAGTGCAAGATTCTCACAGAAAAATTTCCCAAATATTTTGAATCCATTTCCAATAAAGTCCTTAGCCCTTGATAAAATGGACAAGAATGGATTCCTTGTTTGTCTAATTCGATTCTCTCAGAGTTTATCTTAGTTTTTTGGCTTTCTTTGAATGATATTGATTTCATTTTACAAGTCATTGTGTTTTTTGAGTGATAGTATTCATATTGTGCGCGAATAGGCAGACAGTTAACCTGCTGCCGGATTGGATCCAGATTTTGTTACGCATCTACCATGCCAATAATAAAACCTTGTGCCAAATTTAACCTATCTGGCTTGTTGCGTTTATGAGTTGTGTCCACATGAACACAGATGGATAGACAGACAGACATACTTCCCATACACGGATTTTGTCCGAAATTTCTTAGAAATCTACAATTTTGGTGTGAATCACATACCGAATTTCATTCAACTAACTCTTTCTTTCTTCGTTTCATTATCCTCAGAGACAGACATAATGCCAAAAATGGGTTTCACGGACTATGGGAGGTTTAACCCCTTATTCGTCACGACCGTCATATTGATGTGCATGGAATTTTCGCATTTTTAGGCTTATAAACTAAAATTTAATCGTTAATTAGCTTTATAATTTGACACAAAAATTACCTAGAATCCATAAGCATCTCAAGTATCCTATGCCTTCTGAGATGAATGAAAACGCCAAACGCCCTTTCCAAAACAGGAGGGGTCATCTTATTAGATAGCAAAGAAAATGCGAAAGAAATGAATTAAGGGGTTAAACAAGAAGGTACGGTCGGACCTCTGTTTAACGAAGTCGCTAAATCCCGAAAAAAAGTTCGTTATATGGAAAATTCGTTATATAGAGATTCACCTTTTAAAATACTTTAAACTACACAAAACAGATTTTAAATACATAAACACTAAATATTATTAAAAGAGTAATTAATCGCACCTTTATTTTGTAAATTAATATCTATTTGTTTCATATATTTACCTATCAAAAAGAAATCTGCGAGGAAAACAAGAATAAAACAAAACATTGTCCGGGAATACATTGTATTTTCAATTTTAAAAAATAATTTTATATTAAAATTAATGAATTTTAGCATTTCATCATACGAAGGTTTGTTGATTTCTGCATCATGATCATTTCCATCTTCATCATCGTCGTCTTCATCGCAATTCATTGCTGTATTGTTTATATTTTTCACACTGTCCACTTCAAAACTGCCTCATCCACATCTTCATAGACACATGCTTTTAAACGTTTTGAACAAGAATTCGATGAATCATAATTTTGTATCTTATCGCAATTTTTTTATTATGGTTGATAAGCTGTTTGGAGGAATACCAAATTTGAAAGAAATATCCTTTTTCCACGCCTTATCCACCTCAAGAAGAATTAAATTTTTTTCTTTGATGCTCGAGCACTTTCGCTTTGACATTTTCCAGCTTCGAGGTCATTGATCGCCATAAAATGTGTTAAAAGAAAGAATAAGTTTGAAATGTTTAGAAATATTTTGAGAAATAGGGCGAAAAAAAATATTGGATCACAAGAAAAAGTTCGTTAAATAGAGAATGCGCTTCGCTATTTGGAGGATATTTTACGAAGAAATTACGCAAAATAGAGAAATTCGCAAAACCGAGGTTCGTTAAATAGAGGTCCGACTGTATATCAATATCTCGAAGACGGATCTCAACGTGATAATGTTTATAGGCAGGATCTATAATTCGCCGCTTAACAAGCAACACCGCCTATCTCAGTGTTTTGAAATTTCAAAAAGGAAGAAAAAACTGAATTTTTCGCAACCAATAACGAATATTTCTGAACTTTTTAACTTCTGATATAAACATGAGATAGACTACTACCAGATGTGAAAAAAGTTCAGAAATATTCGTTATTGGTTGCGAAAAATTCAGTTTTTTCTTCCTCTTTGAAATTTCAAAACACTGAGATAGGCGGTGTTGCTTGTTAAGCGGCGAAATAAGGATATCTGGAAATTCCAACAGCCGACTTGCATGATGTAAAAATCGCTCGAAACGCTTTACAAGTCAGACAGCTGCACATACACCTACCATATTTCGCGCGTACTCACTTCTTGGACAGTAAATATCTAATGATAAACGGTTTTTCGGAATTTTGATTATACAGTCGAACCGCGATATAGCGAACCGAGATATAACGAACCCTCGGTTACAGCGAACCTTTTACATGGTCCCAAACAGAAGCCCTGTGTCAATAATGTATTTTCATACGTTTACAACGAACAGCAAACGCTAGAGACTCGGTTATAGCGAATTGAACATTTCTAAAACTTCACACTTTTCACTTGCCCAAAGGGACATTCTTTACTAATTGTGCTCAAGTCAACCCAACTTCTACAAGAGTTACTCCTTTTGCATGAAATACTCTGGTTCAGAGACCACATTCCTCGCCTATTGTACCTTTGTTAGAGTCGCTGCTAACCCCATAAGTGGGACAAAGGAACAATAGGCAAGGCTTTTTACAGTTTCTATCTCCCCTTCTCCCCCTGTGTACACCTGGCCTGGTGTCAACCAAGGAAGGGGGAGGACTTTTTGGTCAGACGACCTAGCTGCAATCACGTGTTTTCTCTGCCATTTTAGTTTAATTGCTTATCATTCTGTGAACTTTGCAGTGACCATGGCTAACGATGGCAAGCGAATTATTTAATACTTTATTTGTCCCTAATTACTAATGAAAATATTATGTTATTAAAAAGTTTATTATAGAAGTAGTATCTTAGCTTGTTAGGGCATTTTTTGCAAATACGGATGCTGCGAACCTCGGTTAAAACGAATTTCTGAGTCGGTCCGTTGAGGGTTCATTATAACGAGGTTTGACTGTATTTTTAAATAAAAATTAACTAAAATTCTAAAGTTTTCCGTCGTAACTTCGGAAAATATTTTATCACAAAAAGCTTTCTTACAGCACTTTAAAATTCAAAAATTTACCTTTTCGGTGATAAAATTTTGTCTCTAATTTTAATAATTTTTTTAATATTTTATGTATATTTTACAATACTTTAATTTTTTAATTATTGCGTTTATATTGCAGGCGCGGTGCGGACATATTCAATACATTTTTTGTGCGCACGTTGTCGTTGCTATATAATAAACAGTAAATTTTTGTAAGTAAAATAAAGAACAGACGCATCAAGCAAAATATTATATCAGGATGTTTCGGACAAGAGTGTCGAATCTCCATTAACCCTTTATAAGGCCATTTCTTTTCTAGTAGTTGTAGAATAAAATAGCTTTGGTATTGAGATTCTTTTTAAAAAATTCATTTAGCTTATTCGATGACATTAATTTTTTGTTAATTAATTTTATTAATTAATAATTAATTACCAAGTCAAGAACTTCGTTATAGTTTGAGCTAAGAAATGAGAAGATCCAGGCTTTTGTTTCATCTAAACATTTGGCGAGATCTTTCACCAGCCTTAAAACAAATACAAGTGAAATAATTTAACAAGAGATATTAAAAATTAAACTTTGCATTAGTTAGAATGTCCCAAAAATGATGCAACTTCCAATAAAATACAGAAGAAAGATATTTTGTTACAAAAAAGAAAATGTAAAAGAAACAGAAATAAACAATAATGATAATATACCTTTTGCGCGCAACGCAGCAGCATCCAGTGATTGCATCAGCAATATTGTCAAAAATCAACTAACCAATTAAAATACAATTAAGCAATAAAAATCATGCTTTAATAAAAAATTAAAACACGTTAAAAGAAAATAAATAAAATGGAAAAAATGGAAGAGAACTTGAACAGCGAACTTTTTCAAAGTGCCACTCGCCAGCGGAGTTCTAATATGGATAAATTTTCTGTCAAGGGAATGACTAAATAGTCAAAAAAATATTCCCTCTGTGGCCTGAATTTATTCAATAATCGAAATAAAGGAAAAAACCTTTCTTAAATAACAAAAACTTCATAAAGTCTTTTTTAACAAATCCAATAGAGAGAATAAAGAAAGTCCTCTTATATTACTTTCCTCCCAACCTTAAAAAAATGCTGAATTTGGTGCGAAGTATATTTATTCCCGCTGCCTTAGAAAGGGTTAAATTTTGTTGTCGATTACTATACATTTAGTTTATTGGATGGCATTAATTTTTTGTTAATTAATTACCAAGTCCAGACATTTCGTTATGGGTTGAAATAAGAAATGGGAACATCCAGGTTTTTGTTTCGTCGAAACATTTGGCGAGACCTTACGCCAACCTTAAAAAATGATGAATTTGGTGGGAAGTAAATTTATTCCCGCTGCCTTAGAAAGGTTAAATTTTGTTGGCGATTACTATATTTTCCTTTTGTATTGTTCTTGTATGAGGAAGTAAAGAACATGAAAATGTTCGTGATGTTCATGAACATCACGAACTTCAATACAGAAGAAACTGTCGCATTTCTCCATCAGCCATTTTGTCTTGGAACGAAAATGAAATCACATTCGCTGTATTTATTTCACTCGAGATCGCAAAATTCCCATTCCAATAAACGCCCCTCTCAATCTATCTGTTCCGTGACAGCCAGAGATGAAAAGAATAAAAAAAAGATCTCTGTGACAGTCTGACAGAAGTTGTTGGCTCGAGTGAGAGTTGATGAAACAGAACATTTCTGAAACAGATTAATCTCTTTCAAGTGTAGACTTTTTATTGAGAGAAAAATGCCTCAGAACGATCACTTTTAACTCAGATAATCAATATTTAACATTTTTTAATACAGTAAAACCTCTTTGAAACGGACACTGTAAGAAACGGAATCCTGTCTTAAGTGGAAAAAATATTTGGTCCCGTCAAAAAATATAAGAAGTTCCGTAGTTCATCCCCTCCTTAAAACGGAACATGTCTAACACGGAAACGGACAGAATTTCAAAGAATAATTCACAATATTTCAATGTTAAGAAACCTGTTCCAACAGACAAAAATTCGCGCCATTTCTAAATTTATTTTTCTTTCCTTCGGTAAAAAGAAAAGAAAAGCATTCCGTGGAGCAAACCGTTTTTGTTTTTCGTTCATGCAATGATATGTATCACACATTTTAAATGCGCTGACTCACCGTTGTAGTTTAGCTTTTCGTCATTTAGTTTTAAGTGCTAATCAGGATTGGATGATATTTTTTAGTCATGGCAATGCATAAAAAGAATGTTTTGGCTATTGATACTAAAATGGAAATAAATAAAGCGAAAGAAAAAGATAATTTGAGCGCGAAACAAGTTTTTGAAAAATTCAAAATAGGAAATCTCAATTTTACGAAATATTCAATAAGAAGAACGAAATAACTGAACTATAGTTGAATGGAAATGGCTCAACCTACAGAAAAATGCCAACGAAGAAATTAATGAAATTGCATGGGAATCGTTTCTAGATGCAAGATCTCGAAATCTGCCGATATCTGAACATATATTACAAGCCCAAGCTCAAGTGCCTGCTGCAATAATGGAAGGATGGGTTTTCATTTTGCATTAAAAGTTTTAAAAGAAATAGACATATTTTGTTGTTTTTAGATAATGCCACTTGCCACCCTCACATATAACTTTCAAACATAAAATTGGCTTGGTTTCTCCCAAATACAATCAGCGTTTCTCAACCTATGGATCAAGAAATTATTCGTTGTGTCGAAATAAATTATCGAAAATTTTTGATGCAATCTTTACTAGCTAATATGAAAACAGCATCGAATGCAAGTGATATATTCAAAAAAATAAAGAAATCCATTTGTTTATTTACTTTGAAATGCATGGGAACATATAAAATAAACTCCTTGATCCCATATTTATTTATTTATTTAAAAGAAAGCACACTACAGAGAAAACTCCAGTTGCAGAGTGCAGAAACAAAATGAACATCAAACACACAAAAAACAATCCGCAATCAATGAATCTTAAAGAAATTTAAAAAATAAAAACATTTAAAAAATGGTAAGAATATAAAAGTTCTAATTACTAAACCATAACAAAATTTATAAATGCATAAATAATTTAAAAGCGGAACACACACAGTCACTGAAACACCAAAAGGCACACTAGGATTTTAAAATTAGCATACAGTCATCATATTGCATATTAAGCCTAGAAATTAAATGTACGATGACACGTTGTGTCTTCCACCAAGTCATAGACAACACACATTGCTGAAACGAGTTAACTGTTTTTGTCTAAATTTGTACCAAATGGGGCAGACAGTAAAGATAATTTCCATCAGTTGCCGTTGCTTCATTTCTTCCCAGATTTTGTGTTGTTACGAAATTCGTCGGGTGTGTGAACGGTTCAAACAGTCCAATCAGCAGGAGAATGGAGAATGGCGGTTTAGTCACGAATATTCAGGGAAACACGAAGCACAGGTAATCACAATCACAAGAATCACCCCGCCCTGACTTAGCATACGGGTATACAGGAACAAAACTCTTATACAGATTAACAACACTAACATTAACTCACTTATAATGACAGTAACGGCACTTTCCAATACCGCTCAGCGTCTAACAGCTTACCATCTGGCACTGCGAACAACACTCCAAAGAGAGATTCCAAAGGCGTTCGCATGACAAAGACGTTCACAGTCGATCAATACACCTTCCGTGATCCGAGCACGGCGCTATTTTAGTCTCCCCGACTGGTCATGATGTCACATGTAATCATCTGGAGAAATCCGTATCTCGGCTTCTAATAGAGATATCGAGAAAATTCTAGTATTTTTGAGATTCTACGTTTTGTCGCCAAAATGATCGACAAAGTCAGGGGTTTAGGCATAGCTTCTGACGGCACTCCCTAAGTATCCTTGTAAAACTTTCTTCCCAACCATAAGACTATCATTGCCGGGAAGCGACATTCCATGTTCGTAACAATATCGTCTACGCAACTAACATTCATTACAGATAATTTCAGTACCTGTAACTCAAGGGTCTCAAACTCAAATTCTAGCAGCATCGGCCAAAGAAAGAAGGCTTATGTTTATGTGGGTCAAAAAGAAAAAAGAAACAGGTCTAATAGAGATATCAAGAAAATTCTAGTATTTTTGAGATCCTACGTTTTGTTGCCAAAATAATCGCCAAAGTCAGGGGTTTAGGCATAGCTGCTGACGGCACTCCCTAAGTATCCTTGTAAAACTCTCTTCCCAACCATAAGACTAACATTGCCGTGAAGCGACATTCCATGTTCGTAACAATATCGTCTACGCGACTAACATTCATTACAGATACTTTCCGCGCCTGTAACTCAAGGGTCTCAAACTCAAATTCTAGCAAATAAAGAAGGCCTATGTTTATGTGGGTCAAAAAGAAAAAAGAAACACTTCAGTTTTTAGGGAAACGTAGGTTTATTTCAACAGGTATAAAAAAACTAGGACAACAGTTAAGTTAATGTCTTCTTTCTGAACACTTGGCATCTCTTCTCTGCTACTAACTTTAGGTATACCTTGTCCTCAGTGATTGCTTTCAAAACTGATCTAAGAGGAATGTCAGTAATTCTGGATTTGAAGACTGATTTCCTTTCGTAAGCTAAAATAACCGAAACATTCACTTAAGAACTTCCAAACAAGCAATAAAATCCGATAATCAGAGGAATAATAACCCAGTAAGTGGTCCGAAACAAATAATAACGCTGATAACCTCAAGAGTAATAGCGTCAATGTTGCTTTAAGAAAGAGAAATGATTTCATATGCCAATTTTCTAGTGTTTTGAAACCTACCTAGCAACTATTTGTAACATTTAGGTATTTCAACTTCGCTAATCCTTAAATCTAGATTTCGATTACCTCGATCGATGTAGCATGACTGGTAATCGGTTACTCGCGAATGTTTGTTTCGTTATTAGTAATTATGTATGGTTATGAATTTTTACAATCCCTTCCTAAATACTCGGCCACAAAGATAATCTCTGCGGGCCGCGAGTTTGATTCTTTAAATAATTTTGTTCAAGAAACGAGACTGCAAAATTGATTACGATGAAAATGTGCGCACAGGTAACAGGAAAAAGTGATAACCCAAGTATACAGCAAATCAGTAATAATAACAGAAACAACACTAATTATAGCATTCAGCGTCTAACAGCTAACCAATTCAAGGTATGATGTCACTTGGAATATTCAAGACGAATCACCATATCTCCAATCCTGATAGAGATAGAGCGATAATTCTTGTATTTACTAAAACCTTCACTTCGCCGCCAAAGTCGCCCAAATGGTTGCCAAGGTCGGAGATCATTGCTTCTATCTAATACGAATCCTTGTAATTCTCTCTTCCCAACCATAAGACACTAAAATGAATCATTCCACTCTACCTTGGCATCCGGGAAATCTGATTGACACCTGCTGCAATAGCTAGAGTACTGAGGCCGGAGTCCTAGCACTCATCACCGGCCACGGCCCGACCCCTCCCTTAGGAGTTACGTACTATCACTGGAAGGAGGATTCAATCCCCCCATTACTATACTCTCAACCATAAGACTTACATGGCAAGGAAGCGTTGATGTCACTTGGAATATTCAAGAAGAATCTCCATATCTCCAATCCTGATAGAGTTAGAGCGATAATTCTTGTATTTACTAAAACCTTCATTTCGTCGCCAAGGTCGGGGATTATTGCTTCCATCTAATACGAATCCTTGTAATTCTCTCTTCCTAACCACAAGACACTAAAATGAATCATTCCACTCTACCATGGCATCCGGGAAATCTGATTGACACCTGCTGCAATAACTAGAGTACAGAGGCCGGAGTCCTAGTACTCATCACCGGCCACGGCCCGACCCCTCCCGTAGGAGGTACGTACTATCACTGAAAGGAGGATTCATCCCCCCATTATTATACTCCCAACCATAAAACTAACATGGCAGAAAGTGACATTACAGTTTTGTAACAATATAGTTAGAAGATGCACAGCTATCAATCTAGACCTTGTTTTCATGAATTGTCCTTTTCTTAATTGGGAAGAAAATGGTAATCAGGGCAGCTAAAGTTGGACAGAAGGAGTGCAAAACCAGGTTTGAAAACTTATTTGAAAATTGTGGTTTCTGAAGTCTTCGCGTGTCCATATTCCTTCCGATTCACATAACTGCCTCACATATTTTGATAATCCGAACTCCCTTTATACGAACGTTTTGCCCTGCAATCAGATTTTTTTGAGTAATATTCATGGCTTAAGTATCCTTCCTGTATTTTGAGCAAAAATGAGTTTTCCTTCACATCGATGTCAAAAATTTTGTGTTGCTGATTCTAGTAAATAAGTAATATTGTTTTGAATTTTCAGGATTTTAAGTGAAACAGAACTGACTTGGTGCTTTATTATTTCTCCTTTTGATTTTTATTAAATATGGTAATAACTGCCTTTTCTATGAAATTTTTATAACTTTACTTAGTTTCATTGTTTTATGTATGTATAGATGGAAATCTGTAAACAATTTTTCGCTCACTTTTTGATGTGCTAGAGTTTTGAAAATTTGTGCACTTGTGTGTTATCGATGGCAATATACTAATTTAAAATTTTCAGAATTTAATTATCAGTCAATCGATCATTAAGTTAATTAAATTTTGATTGCGTACGAGGGGCGCCAACTGATGAATTTCAGATGTAATTACTCCAAAACTCAACAATATTTATGACAGTGAGTTACAAATGAAAGTCCAAAAACTATAAAATAACTGAAATAAAAATATTCCTACTTTTTAGTACCTTTATGAAAATATGTTTCTTAAAAACTGTTTTACTTAAAATTATTCGCGCAACTTTAAAAATCATTTTTATATGCGAGATAAATTCCTCTATCTTTTTTCTCTGGTTTCACCAACTACAGCTCGTGATTTAAATATTTATTTAAGAGAAGAACGAGTTGGAAATTGGACTTTTCTTGAAATTTCAATATTTACTCGTCGACGGCGAACCACTTCGTTAGTTCATTTATTCTCTTTCTCTTAGAAGTTCCCCCGAGATAAGACGCTCTAATTTCGAACAGGATTCGTTACTTAGTTCGGTCGCTTGTTTAGTATCAAGTTAAATGCTGCATTTCACGGTACTTTGAGAATAAACACTTCTTTAACGCAAATGCCTCGTTTTACTAATGGTTTAGTTAGAAATGCGTTACATTATGTTGGAATGTTGAAGAAGCTACCTTGTATCTAATAATGACCTACAGATATAAAGACATTTTTACCAATTTTAAAAACTACAAAATCGGTACTGCCGATCCTTTTATGCATTTTTATTTAACTTGGCTTGTTTCGTCCTTGTAAAGAGGGAAATCTGTACCCGATTTTTCATTCTCTTCCTCATGTGTAGCATGCATATGGATTTCGATCTACCGGGAAAAGTAGTCTACGATGTTTTATCGTATGTATGTTGCTTGCAGAAATTACGTTTTTCTTCACATAGAAGATACCGCATCGACGTTGTAGCTACGGTTAATGCAACTGTATGAAAAATGAATATGAATACAGGGTGAACCAAAAGTCTTGCCCTGATTATAAATATTTATTCTGCTCAAATTATTATAATTAGACATATGTTTACTTGGATACAATGTAAGTACTGTTATAAATTTTTATAAGACCATTTACTTCAGTAAATTTCAACGTGTGACTCCTTGGTAGGTCGGAGAATGTCTTATCGGTATTCCGGTTCCCGCCAAGGGTTCTTTAACATGTCTTCTGTTACAGTACACACAGCAGCTTGTATCCGAGCCTTCGGTTCTCCGACGTCAGCAATTGGTGTGCCAAAGACTCTGTCCTTGACATATCCCCACAAGAAAAAATCAAGAGGAGTAATATCTGGAGAGTGCGGAGGCCAGGGTGTTGGTCCATCCCTTCCAATCCATCGATACGGAAATGTTTCGTCTAGGGAATCACGTACTAAGGAACCCCAGTGTGGGGGTGCTCCATCTTGCTGAAACATTATCCATGGTTGAAATTCTTCTAACTGCGGTGCAATGAACAGTTGCAATAAGTCTAAATAAACGTTAGCGGTAATGCATTTTTCCGTGAAGAAAAACGGCCCAATAACCTTGTTATGCATGAGGCTGCACCAAACGTTAACTTTAGGGCTATCTCGCTGTAACTGTGCAGAAACATGTGGATTCTCTGATCCCCATATGCAGACATTATGCCTATTTACCATTCCACTGACATGAAAGGTGGATTCGTCGGAAAAACAAATGCAATTTAAGTAATCGTTTTCGACATCAATTCTGTTCAGAATCTCAATTGCGAATTCTTCACGTCTCGGGCAATCATTTGGTTGTAAATCCTGAAGGATTTGAACTTTATAAGCATGCAGCCTAAGACTTTTATGGAGAATTCTTACCTAACTTGTTTGCGGTATTTGAAGTACACGTGATGCTCGACGAGTTGATGATTTAGTAGGACTCCGTTAAAACGATTGCCGAACGAGTTCAACAGTTGCTTCACTCACACTAGGCCCGTCACTTCTGGGAAAGTCAGTAACGCTGCCTGTTTCTTTAAACTTTTCATACCATAGCTTTATTGATTTTGTATCAAGAGGGTTGCGTTCATAACAACGTCGAAATGTACGTTGAACATTAATGGGTAATTTCGTTTCGTGAAACCAAAGCAAACATTGGGCTTTCTGTTCAATCGACGCCATTTCGGCCGAAAATGATGTCTTCCTTACAAATGTTCCCCTGAGTCACTCTTGAAGGAGCACTCGCGCCATCTATTGCATAAAAACACTACTAAAACTGACCTATCCAATGATACAAAAGTTACATTATTGTATTAAACGGTTATTTTGTAATGAATTTTTATAATCAGGGCAAGACTTTTGGTTCACCCTGTATATTGATGCTATTTGGATCCTTTGCGTGAACGCAAATTCACAATAGCACAACACAGTTGCGTGAATATCAACATGACACAATTATAATGACAGAAACAATGAGATTAAGGACGTAGGATCAACAATAAATCTTTGGAGTACTTAAAATAAATGTTCAAAGAATATGCCGTTCAAAACAATACACGCTTCGCATGTTGTTATTCATACATCTGGGTTATTGTAATATTGTAAAATTATATTGCTTTAGTCTTTTCGGAGGCGGTAGTTTCCTTTGAAGATGCTTTTTTAGCCAGGCGATGGTCTTTTGTTGATATATCAGTAAAATATTTTTTTATTTTTAATAAAGGCGACAGATGGCAGCACGATTTCTAATTCTTTCTTATGGATTTATACGTTAGTTAACATGGTGCATGAAAAATAAATAATTTTCCTCCCTTTCAAAAAGATGGCAGCACTAATTTAATGGGTTTTTTTATTCCGTATGGAATTATACACCAATTAACATCGCTTTCACGAAGAAAAATAAATTGTTATTCCCCCCTGAAAGAGTTAAATCTGAATTGTACATTTTATCTGATGTATCCTTTTCCTATACTTAATTCCTAGAAAAAGGAGCCGTTCTTTGCGTTTGCGATCCTATTTTTTTATTGAAAAGGTAACTCGTTTCTGTACGCCTGATCTACCCTTAAATTTTGTAAACAACTTTTTTTTGGAAGCCTGTATATGTTTTATGAACGCAGAATTCAATATGTAATGACTGAAGACCCGATTTTACAAAATATCCATCGGAGGAAAACGGGGCTAATTGGAGGTTTTGGAGTTAAAGTGGGGCATGTTTTGCCCATTTTTGCACTAACGCCACTGTGGCGACCGTGAGACGGTGTTTTCTTGTACGAGAGTTAAAGTGGAGTGATGTCTCCGAATCAGGTATTTAAGCTCTTCCGAACTGCATATTTACGGATCCTACTATGGTTTGGATTGAGGTCGCTTTTCATTGGCTCTCAGCGTCACGTGACTTCGCTTGCTTCTGAATGATGTCATAGGAGCGCGCTTAGTTTGGATTTCGATTTTTGTCTTAGCTATTGTATCATGGAGAAACCAAAATTATCCTTTAATCACGATTATTTCGATATTTCTAAAGAGAATGATGAATTCAAGATAAAGATAATTTTGGTTTCTCCACGATACTATAGCTAAGACAAAAATCGAAATCCAAACTAAGCGCGCTCTTATGACATCATTCAGAAGAAAGCGAAGTCACGTGACGCTGAGAGCCAATGAAAAGCGACCTCAATCCAAACCATAGTAGGATCCGTAAATATGCTTCCGAACCTGGCAGTGCGTGCAGTTCAGTTCAAGTTTTAGTTTTTACTGGCAGTGCCACCTTCAGTCATGTTCCAGTCCCATGTCACTGCTGAGGTTTTCATCACGCAGTTCTAAGCAGTCTAGAGAGATATGTCTAATGCTGGTTTATTAGAAACACTCATCTGTTGGAATGAAAAAGATGAGGAAAGCTGCATCGAATTGCATCTTCAGAAGCACTGATCATCTTGTTCTTTCGATGTTGTTCTATTGTTATGTTTTATTAAAGTGTTATTTGTTATCCTTCATCGCCTGTTAATTTCATCGGAGTCGTACAGATGGTAGCACCACCATGGTAGTGTAGAAATTAGATTAGATCAGGTAGATCTTACACTACCATGTGTAATAATGATTCAAGTTCAGAGTTCAATTTGTATCTGCCAGTCAGCAAGAATAATTGTCCACCGTGAATTTAATTGCAGCTTATTAATTTTGAAATCCGTTTTCTCAGAAATGAAACTCGTAAACTTGGTCTAATTTAACTCAGAACCCTCCATATGCCAACCTTTATTCTTGTCATCATACACAAGTAACAGTACCCGCAAGGGATGGCCCGTGACATGATCCTTGAAACATTAATTCTCATTTGGTTCCCTGTTATTGAAAATGTTGCTGATCAACTTTGAGATCTGTTTTCTCAGAAATGAATGTCCAGTTTGACTCCTCCATATTCCATTCTTTATTCTTGTCATCATACACAACCAGCAGTACCCGCAAGGGATGGCCCGTGACATGATCCTTGAAACATTAAATCTCATTTGGTCCTCTGTTATTGCAAATATTGCTGATCAACTTTTAGATCAGCTTTCTCAGAAATGAATCTCGTGGACTCGGACCACTTTCACCCTGAACCCTCCAGTTAACTCTGGGTGATTTCGAAATGGCTCGCAAAACAGACCGCGTGTGTTCGAACATATCATAATCCCATTTGAAATGATTGGGCAAACGGGGGACGTCGTGTAGGTTTCCTATTGCTCAGGCAAGCGGCACTCAGTTTTTAAATTCACTTAAAACGGATGCTCGCAACTTTCGCCTCTCCCGCGTCCCGAGAATTATCGCTGGAAAAGACGCTGAACGCGTGATTGATTATGGCATAATTAAGAGTCCCACCAGCAGAAAGAGTGGACTCGTAATGGAAGTGCCTCACACGACTGGGTCTCCACTGCGTCGTAAAATTGTGATTATTATTCGCGAAATAATCGATTCGCGCTTAAGTGTCGCGTTTCGTTTGGCGTTTAATATGGACATTATGAATGCAATTACAATTCTTTCAGAGCTACACCCGGGCGGTGACGGTGATGAAAGGGTAGAAAGACTTTGAAGAGCCCCTCTCTCGAGTGCGGGGTTTTATTCGAACGGAGTCAAAAGGCCTTTCAGCGAAAAGTATTCAAATGAACCGCTGCCGAAGAAATGGCGATGAATAAATTTGGGAGCTTTTCAATAAATAATATCGCCCCTTTTGTGTTACTTTGTATTCGGAAAGGAAATGATTTCGTAGATTGTTCGATATTTTCTCAGGTATGCGGGAAAAAAATCAGGAAAATAATTTCGTGTGATTTTACAACAATGGAACAGGTTGGTAATGTTCCCCAGATTTTTCATGGAGACCCCATATATTTACAGCGCCTCCTGTCTGCTAAAAAATTTATTTATTTATCATAATATTTGCCGACTTTTGACACGAAATATTTGTTTTTCCCACTAAAACCTCGATGTTCAGATGCAAAAGCAAATGAAACCACTCGTTATTCGCATCTTGTGATCGCATCCTTCGTTCTTTTGTGGTTAAGGGATCGCAAACAGAAGGTCTAGGGGTATACCAGCTATCATTCCACCCACCTCCACGTAACTGTTCCGGACCTCAGCCAAAAGGAGTGAAGTGAAAAGCGGGAGAAATTGCGCGGGAGACGAGGTGTGGATGCCTTTGAATTGGTTTCTGTAGGAGACCCAGGGGTGGACTCTGAGTGATTACTCATAATCTTGAACGTTAATCGTAATTTTATATATGTATATAGTTCTTATTTAAATAGTATATAATTTCTAATTAATAAATTGGTTTGGGGGAAAAGGCGGAATTATTAAAGTCTGGAGTAGACAGTATGATATAAGCCAAACTCACAAAGGCTATTTCGTAAAGTTTGTGTCGCTGTGTCTCGTCCTGTAGCCTGGAAAAGCTCCTGTATAGATAAGTGGCTCTTCCTGATCTATTTCGGTGGTCTGTTCTGGATAGATAACGATCTTCGCCTCCTGTTATGGCATATGTACGACTATGACCCGCTACGAACATCTCCAGTAGTTTGGAATCGAGTCACCAAATTTGGCTAACGGGTCTATTCTGGTACCCCCGGTTGGGTTGGGAGCCGTCACTTTTTCCACCCGTTAACGACAAGTGTGATTCTCGAACCCGTTTTTCCAACCGGTTGGGATCTCGCTCGGTCGAAAAAAGGACTCCGATTTCTCGCCAGCTCTGCACCTGGCGTAAACGCTATTCGCTAGTGAGAAGTGTTGTTTCGATATCAGATCTTATCAAAATTTTCGTTTAAAATGGAGGATGCTAAGACGTTAATTGTATTTTGAGAGGGTTTATCGGGATAAATGTAATCAATTTTACCAATCTGAAGAAGAATATATCAATTACTTTAGATTTTTTAAAAAGTAGTTAAATCTTTTATCGAATTTAAATAATTTAATCTAATAATTTAATACGACAATCTAAAGTAATTAAATCTTTAAAAGTAGTTAAATCTTTTACTACTCCATCAAGATAGTCAATAGTGATAGTTGATAATTAGCTAAGATCAATTACATTCAAAGATTTAATTACTTAATATTTTCTTATTAAATTAAATTATTAATTAAATTAGGGTAACATTTTAACATTTTTTTAACATTGAGTGTGGAATGACTTTCCTCATTCCGTATATATCATTACAATTTTTTTATTTGGGTTTTAATTCAAAGAAATTTGTCAAATATTTACAAAGTAATTGCAAAATCTGACAATAAAGAATTTTTCTTGTTCCTTGATAAAGATGTAATTTTTTAATGTTGTGAAAACTTAATAACTTTTTCATTTTTTATTTTCTTACGTAATTGGAAAAATAAACAAATGGTTTGTAATATTAATTTATAAGATTTATTCATGTTAAAATAATTGGCATGGAAAAAAGTTTATTACTTTTCCTCTCTCTAGAAAACTGGTAAAATTACATCAATATGTTGAAAAAAGACTGCAATTTATGTTCTATAAATGTATAATATTATTATAAATGTATATTTTGTAAAAGATAAATGGTTTAACCCCCCCCCTTAACAATGGACGTATGAAAGCAAGAAAGATGCATTATAATGCATCTTATAAGAGCAGAAGTTAAATCTTCCCACCTCTTACCCTTGTATTGGTGTCTTTTGAAAAGATGCGATCAACTTTCCCACTTAAAATTTGTAGATGTTTTTCAAAATAATCCAACATAATTTCGAATTGGGAAACAAATGTACGCTTCTCCATAGTTCCTTTGGCGATTCAAAACTCGAACTGAATCTGAAACCATGAAGCAATGACGATCGCTTGATTTGCTGCGCGCGCAGCAGAAATACATCACTTCCTAGCGTAAAGCGCGATGTTCGAAACGACCGAGGTACGAGAATCAGACCCCTTCTTTCGGTCGAGAAAAAGCCATTAACGTCCCGCGGTCGAAAGGCGAAACGCTCCCAACCCAACCGGGGTACGAGAATAGACCCGTAAGAGAAAGGCTTTGGCATCAAAGAAATTTGTCACTTGCCTTCATTTCGTCTTGTCTAAATATTCGACAATCTTCTGATTCCAGTAAATCATAGCAAGGAGACATTGCTGGAAATCCTTCTTCAAAAAATATTCCAACAACCCTAATGTTGCACAACACTAAAGCGTTATCGAGGATTCCTATTCTGTCGATTTACATTCTAAAAACTTTGGAAATCAAGATCATACAAGAAAGATAAAACACAAAATAAACTCGGAGGTAATCGAATAAAACCAACAGCGAACGAGGAATCCATTCTAGTCCACTTTTTCAAGGGCTAAGAACTTTATTCAAAATGGATTCAAAATAATAATTGGGAAATTTTTCTGTAAGAAGCTAGCATTACGCCAAACATAGCTTCTCTTAGCCCGAAATTTCCCAAACAAAAGACAAAGGATATCTGTACACCAAAAAGCATATTTTCAGAAGATAGAGGAAAAACACAAACATCAAAAAGCTAATAACATTGATTAAAATTATCAGCAATCTGGCTATATTAAAATTAGTCTTCATAAATAAAAACTTAACCTATGCCCACAGTTGAGAAAAAAGAGAAAAAGGTCTTCACGTAATCGCAAACCCACTCTAACTTTCTTTTAAAAGGAGGTATTATTAAAGAAAACTCTATTCCCATGGCGCCATCTATATTCTAAGAAACAAAACAGAAGAGGTACAAACAGTAATTTTTTTAGGGAATGGAACCAATTTAGAAATTAAAACTACGTAAACTACTAAAAACTACGTATTTTGACGTCACTGATGCTGTTCCACATAAAGAATATTCTTCTAATATCTTTGAATCATTACACACGAATTCAGTAGAACTTCATTAGATTTTACATTTTAGATAATCTGGATTCAAATGTTCTGGAAACAAGGTGAATTTTTAGTTTATTTTTAAGCAGTGGTTATAGAAAATAGCTGCTCCAGTCCTTGGAAAATAGTCCTGGTTGTATACAGAGTATACCAAGAGTCGCAATCTGTCTCTAATCAGAAAAGCAATAGAAAAAAATTTACGACAGTGCAAGCACTTTGTTCTGGAGTAAGTGCTGTGTAGCTTGTGTCGAGTAGCTCCAAAAGTGGCCATTTCCACTCTTCAAAAATTCGCTTTTTCAAAGATTATAGGTTCATTTGAACCTCTTCATACTTCGCCATCATAAATTGCATACTAGAATGCATTTCCGAAACGCTTTGAATGCCATCCAGATTATTTTTTAAATCGCATTTTGACTAGATGTGACAGAAATTCCACTTTTCTCAAAACTTTTCTTGTTTGTAGACGGCCACTTTTGCAGCTACACGACGACTGGCACTATTGAAAAAGCTATTTTTGTGACCAATCCGGTCTCTATGCACCTCAAAGCGATAGAGAGTTTCCAAGGATATCAGTTCCAACATCAATAGAATTACAGCAACTGCCCGAACTCATAAGTACGAACAATGAGGCACGTTTTGTGCAAATCTTCTAGGTACAATGAAGAAAATCTAATATGTTAGTATAACGTCTTTTCTTTGGCCAATTTGGCCGAAATTTAATGCAGTTTTAGATTTCAAGACCACATATCAAATTTTATTTATTTAGCTTGTTGTGTTTTTGAGTGATCGCGTTTACAAACAGGCAGCCATAATTTAGTTTTTTTTTTTGCTAAGAAGGTGTAAAAACGCGGAGATTCATCAAAATATCAAAGTCTAATTTTTTTACAATTGTAATATTTTCTCTTTCTATTCATCGTATACGAGAAAATGAAAATATTCTGTCTCCATTGATATTTTCTTACTGAGCTTCGGAATAAAATCAAGTCTATGCTCTGAATACGCATCTCCGTCAGTAAATAGCTGAATTCACGTTAAAGGACCTATATTTCGGACCTATAATTGTCGAAACCTATAATTCGGAAGAAACTGAAACCTATGCATTGTATAAATAGCTCCGTCAGCCAATAGCAGCTAAATTCATACTACAGGACCTATAATTTTTGTTGAACTCTAAAATTTCGGTTATACCTATAATTGTTGAAAGCTATAATTTCGGATGAAAATCCAACCTATGCATTTGTATAAATAGATTCTTCAGTCAATAATAACGTAATTCACATTAAATAACCTATAATTTTTGTTGAAAACTCTAATTCGTCCCTATACACTTTTAAAACCTATGATTTCAGAAGAAAAACAAACCTATTTATTTGTATAAATAGCTCCGTCATAAAATAGCAGCTGAATTTGCACTATAGGACCAATAATTTATGTTTCTAATAAATAGCTAAATTTTACGATGTCCTTTGAAACTGAAATTGCAATGCGATTTAGCTAAGAAATCTTGGAACCTTCATCTCCTCCATTCTGAAAGTAAAACTCTTCAATCCGTTTGAACTTCCATGTTCAATGGACTAAACTTTGGCCATTTAAGTGGCCAATAGCAGCTAAATTCATATTATAGGACCTATAATTTTTGCTGAAATCTAAAATTTCGGACCTATAATTGTTGAAAGCTATAATTTCGGATGAAAATCCACCTATGCATTTGTATAAATAGCTTCTTCAGTCAATAATAACTTAATTCACACTAAATGACCTATAATTTTTGTTGAAAACTCTAATTCGTCTCTATACATTATTAAAACCTAAAATTTCAGAAGAAAATTTATTTTTCTCTGACGGAGCTATTTATTTGTATAAATAGCTCCGTCAGAAAATAGCAGCTGAAATTGCACAAAAGGGCCAATAATTTATGTTTCTAATAAATAGCTAAATTTTACGATGTCCTTTACAACTGAAATTGCGACTCAATTTAGCTAAGAAATCTTGGAACCTTCATCTCCTCCATTCCGAAAGTAAAACTCTTCAATCCGTTTGAACTTCCATGTTCAATGGACTAAACTTTGGCCATTTAAGTCTCCCGAGAGATAAAACTTCCATTTAGCTCCCTTTTTTCAGCGATTAAGAAAAAGGGCTTTGTGGGAAAACTTCAAAGGAGGGTGTGCATTGAAATTCTGATTGCTTCCTTGGTAACGAAATCAAAGAAAGTTATTTTTCAGAGGAAATTTCTCTTCTGTTTGTTTCAGTGATCAAGAAAAAGAGAACTATGTAACAAAAATTCGGCAAACTTTTGAAATTTACTGGCCACGGACGTTTATAAATTATTAATGGAGCAGATTTTTTCCCTCTTTGTTGTGGAAATACACGGAGTTTCTTCTCCCTAACTTTCTCGTATGCGAAGTACACAAAGAGAAAGTATTGTAATCGGTAAAAAATTCTACCTTCAGATTTAGATGAATCTCTATATTTCATACTTCACTGAGTCCGAATAAGCTATATTTGGAGTTATGTCTATAAATATGTGTGTTTTGCGATGCAGGTCTATTCGAATAAATATTTATTCAAACAAATAAGCTATCAAAGTCCTTTGTATAATTATGCATCTTATTATCGTTTGGAGAGCAAAGGTTTAAAAACTTTATTTAGCTTTGCAAAGGGGGAAAACTAAGTTTGGAGGGGAAATGAGCATTAGAAAAAATTACCTTTCAGGGAAAAAATCGGAAGTTTCACTTTTGATGAAAATGCCATTAAAAGGGGCAAATATAACCACTCAGTAATGGAAATACATGGATTTTTCCCCTAACTTTCTCGCATGCGAAGTGCACAAAGTGAAAGTATTGAAATCAGTAAAAAATTCTACCACGCGATTTATATGAATCTCCACATTTGAGACTTCACTGCAAGTCCTTAGATTATTATTGCTCATTTGACTTTTAGTGAGTTAAATGCTTTAGTGATTATTTGCGTAGAACTTTAAATTCGCTTTCAAGATCCTACATTTTTAAATTTACATTTAACTATTGATATCAATTAAACCCTACAGATATTGTTCATTTTTCTTTTCAGTTATTCATTTTTAAAAATTAAAGGATATTCGACCCTCTAGTCTGAAACAGCGTAGCACGGTAATGTTTTATGCTTGATTCATCTGCCTTGTCTTCGTCTGTCTTGATTGCGTCAGCCATTTTGTACGTAAGGAACATAAAATCATTATCTGAAACATCGTAGCAAGGTAATGTTTCATGCGTGATTCATCTGCGTTGTCTTCGTCTGTCTTGATTGCGTCAGCCATTCTGTGCGAACATAAAATCATTATCATGCTAAAAGAAACGTCCAATGTTCTGAAATATGTTAAATTAGTAATTAGTAAAAAAACTAATATTCAATTTTGCTTAGTCGCACGACAGCTATAAAAATATATACATTCGTTATTTAACACCTTGATATTTTCTTGCACAGTTGTATTAAGGAAAAGCATTTTTACAAAACTCTTGGTTGCATATGCTTGTGTAAAGCATTTCTACAAAAAAATTATCTGAAAAATTTATTAAAGCTAAAGAAAAAATTAGTTTCACTGAAAAGCTAATTTTTTAAATTTTGGAGTGTTGTAAAAATGTAAAACATATCAAAGAACTATTCAAATATTCAAAATCTTGCTATTTTATTGCTTGAGATTATATAAAGGAAAGGTGTTGTTACAGAATTTCGTTTAAGCTCATTTTTGGAAATTTTTTCAAATTAATCAAAAAATTGCACAAAAAAGAAATTGGTATCACTGAAAAATTAATTTTTGGAATTTTAAAGTAGTATAAAATTGTTATTTGTGCGGTGATATACTTCGAAATAATTGAGAGAAAACATTAACATTTCAATTCCTTTTTAATTAATTAAAAAATATAATTAAATTTTGGAACATCTTACCTTAGTGAGCACCTACTACCCAAGAAGTAGCTACCGCCAAATTTGGTAGCCCTAGGTGCAACGGTTTGCACTATACAGTGCTTTGAATGATTTTTGCGTCACGCTTAACGCATGCGCAATTTACAGATAATGTGCCAACCAATAAACATTATCATGTTAAAATGGATGCTTCAGGTTTTCATTCACGATGTTAATAAAAAACCGATGTCATCAAAATGGAGATAAACAGATGCGAAAGGGTATTTAAAATATTACTGAACAAATCATTTAACTTTCAAGTCGCACAAATATTTATCTTAAAGATTATCACTAATTATTTTCTTCTTCCATTAAGAAATTCGAATATCATGAATTTTTTCAAGGAGCAACTTATAAGCATGGAAATCTCCCCACCCCTCACCCCTACACACACTGTGTGCAGGACACGAGATTTTGAAATTCAGTTCAAAATCTCCCCTCTCTGCATTCAAATTTCTTCGCTTCGAAATTTCAGGCATCGAGATGATTGATTTAACTGGTTCCACGTTTCGTTTATCGAGATATGATGAATTCGTTTTATTACATATCTTGAAGGGTCGAAAAACCTATTAAATATTCTTTTCGTCAAATTAGCAGAACTGAAATTGAATCCGCCAGAAGAGAATGTTAGATTCCCGCTCTTTTTCTCACATCGGTAATTTGATTTCAATAGCGTTTTCTCTTAAAAGCTGACAGCGACATTTAAATATCTGCAAGAGATGGTAATCATATATTTCATTTTCAAGTAAGATTTCTTTTTAATTTTAAAATTAGACATCACATTTTCTGATTATTCCGTCATTTGACAGCCATTCCTTTCCTGCAAGGTATTGAAGAGAAAAAATATTTTTTTTTGAATGAAAATAGCTTATTTTGCTCTGCAGAAAAAATAATAAATTTTTATTATAGACGAAATCTAATATTCCACCAGGAATCATTAACAGAGAAAAGATTAAAAAAGAAATGGAATACATGATATTAAAAAAAGGAAACATCTTATTAATACGAAAACAAAATGTGATCTTTAAAAATAGGTATCTATAAGCCTGTTCTAACAATCATAGTCATAAGACTGTTATCTATATAGAGTTAAGTGGCTATGCCCTAAGGAGTGAGGCCATTTATAGCGCCACCTACCGAAAAATTCGGAGTTAGCGTTCGAAAATGTTAAGAGAGACGAGAATAAAGTTAACTACAATGTTGCAGAACATCATAAATTTGAAACGCAAGGATACCTCACCCACATTAATCCTAATTGCAGAACCCATGAAACGAGCGAGCATCTTTTAGTCGCGATTTCCAAAACTGTGATGTCACGAAACGCTGAAGAAAGAAGTCATTAGACTCGTTTATCCTTCTTTATTCACTTTATTCACACACTGTAAAAAATATCCGTTTTTTTCCCGGACTTTTTCCGTATATTTGACGGTTTAAAGCTGTTTTGTTGACAAAACGGTTTTTCACCGTTTTCAGCTCCAGCCATAAACGGTTTAAAACCGTCAGTTCATATTCTGTTTTTCGTCATACGGTATTGTTTTCCGTACGATAACTTTCCCTTTTCTTAAATGTAATTTTATTGCATTCATTTCATGTTTTTAATAGGGTTCCATCTCCGCTATTGTTTACACATGTTGCAGTAACCTGTTGTCACTCATGAAAGCTAACCTTAAAACACGTGTTCTGGCAATAGTTGATATTTACACCACTAAGTGGCGCCACTAGAGCTATAGTGACTTTAAAACTCAAATAGATTATTTTTACTTCATTTTATGAAGTCTCCGGTGGTCTAGTGGTTAGAGCGACTGCATTTTATTTCTATGAACGCGGTTTCGATCCCTGGCTCGGAGGTGTTAGAAGTTTTGTCACCATCTTGCATCAAAATCGTCCAAGTAAGTTCAATTAAAAATTATATTAATTGAAATTAATAATTAAGCCTTGATTTAAAAATATTCCTAATTGATAATATACATCAGCACATTTCAACTCAACTCGAGCAGAAGGAGAAAAACAACTCAACTCAGTCGATGACGTCACTTACTTCGATGACTTAATTTTTACGGAGAAAACTTGATTTCATACGGTAAAAAACCGTTGTGACTACGGATTTACTTCGTAACTCTTACGGGAAAAACTTGTTCCTGTATGGTAAAAAACCGTTGTGCCTACGGATTTACTTCGTAACTTTTACGGTTTTGCACAACCAACCCAGCTGCCAGTTTAAAACCGTAAATTTTACGGGATTTTTTTTACAGTGCATAGCGCATCTGGAAGGACTGGACTGCAATGCCCACTGTGCAAGACACACAGCTTTGGGAATCGCGATCAAACATCTCTCGTGTGATGGTTTCTATTCTTAGCAGCAATGAGTGCAAGGTATTTATTCATACTAAACCGATGATGCTCAACATTTTCGTAGGTTATTTCATTCCCGTATATCTTACTATTTTCGAACGCTAGCTACGAATTTTGCGCTAGATGGCGCTGTAACTGGCCTCATCGCGTCGCACGCAGCCACTTAACTCTACCTGGACACCACTTTTATGACTACAACTGTCGCCGGTTCGAAGTTAATTGAAGTCGCCCGAACTTTAGTGGGTACCCCGTACATTATTATTACAAAATATGTCTTAATATTAACTATTTATTATTATTTGATTGACGGATTTTACTTGCTTTTTCTTCCGATATTTGTGCCATAAAATCCTCCATAAAATGATTTACAAACAGGACTTTGCTCGCTGAAAATGTTACCGAAAAAAGGAAAGCACGATCATTACCTTCTCAGCTGCCGCTTTTAATTGGTCGCAGTGGCCTCGTGGTAAGGTCTAGGCTTCGGGGCCGGAGGCTTCCAGATTCGAAACCAGATTCCACTGAAGATTCGCCGTATATGTGGGCCTGAAGCACGTAAAATTTCACGTCGTAAATAAAACATCCTCTTGCTGTTGTGATGCGTAAGTTTGAAGAGGGGGGTGCATGCCGGGGTTTAACATGACGACGTTCGCGTCCGTCCCAAAAAAGCTCTCGCGTAGCTTCAAAATGGGACATCAAAGTAACTAAACGAAACTAAACCCAGATCTTATTTAAAAAATTTAGTAATTTTTATTAACTTTTAACTGTGTGGATGTAATTAACTGTTTAATGTGCAACTATTATTGCTATCGTAATTTTTTTTTTTTTTTTGAATTTGCATTGAACTCTTTGGACAATTTTTTTTAACATACTTAAAAATGGAATAATTTCAAATGACATAACGCATGTCATTCAGCGTCTAGCTGTACTTTATTTAACTTTCTTTCTCCTCCAAGTGGAGATGATTCCAAAATTAAAACAGCGTGTTGCTTCTTAAATGTATGAAGCGAGCATGTCTGTTAGCTTTCAATTTTATTTTCTCACTTTTCTAACTCGATTCAGTCTTCCAGCTTTTAATAAAATTTGCATAATTAGCCATAATTATTACACACTTGTATTCTAATTGACTTCTTTCATGTCTATAAGGATGGAATTTTGGAATCGAATTTTCTCTCGCTTCTTCGCGGGCTATAGTTCTGAAATTTTGTATGTACGCTTGTGTATTTCGAATGACGGTACATTATTTTAATATTTTCAGAATTTAATTGTTAGTTAGTCTATAAATTATATTTACTTTTCAGAAAAATATTGATTTCTTGACTCCATAACAATTTCTTGATACACAATAAAGAATTTTTTTAATTACAGACTAAAAAGAAGTAAACAAGTAAAATAAAAGTAATTTCTGTTTTTAAAACTTTAATAAAATTGGGTTTTTTAAAATTATTTTTACTTTAATATTTATCTGACTTTTTATTTCTATTCTTATAATTCATGAACCCTTACACCAGGATTTCTAAAACTATGGTGCATGTACCACTAATGGTATATCACATTAATTTCAGTGGTACAGTGTTTACACAAAATACCATCAATTAAAAGATACGTGCTATTCAGAAAGAAACTTACGTTTTAGAATAATAAAAAAACCCAAATGAAAGGAAACATCTTTTATTACTTACGTTTGAAAAGCACATTGTTCATCCATTTTTCAACTCAATCTCCGTATAAATTAAGACACATCATAACGGCACACCAGCCTGTTGATTCCATCGTCATAGAGCGTTGCCGCCTGAGACTTCAACAATGCACTGACGCCTGCGTGCAGTTCCTCGTCATCTTCGAAGCGCTGCGTTGCGAGCCAGGTCTTCGTGTGTAGAAACAAGTGAAAATCGGTCTGAGCAAGTCCGGACTGTACGGTGGATGACCAAACAGCTCCCATCCGCACGCCCCCACACAGCCATTCGAACTCGAGAGCTCTTGGATAGTTTCGGATGGGACCTGTTTGGTCATCCACCGTACTGTCCGGACTTGCTCAGACCGATTTTCACTTGTTTCTACACACGAAGACCTGGCTCGCAACGCAGCGCTTCGAAGATGACGAGGAACTGCATGCAGGCGTCCGTGCATGGTTGAAGTCTCGGGCGGCAACATTCTATGACGATGGAATCAACAGGCTGGTGTGCCGCTATGATAAGTGTCTTAATTTATACGGAGATTGTGTTGAAAAATGGCTGAACAATGTGCTTTTCAAACGTAAGTAATAAAAGATGTTTCCTTTCATTTGGGGTTTTTTAAATTCTAAAACGTAAGTTTCTTTCTGAATAGCCCCCGTATTAAATCAAAGTTTTCTGAAACTATGGTACATCGTCGCTTAACAAGCAACACCACCAAGCTCAATTTTTTTCAAATTTCAAAGAGGAAGAAAATTCTCAATTTTTCGCAACCAATAAAGTATATTTCATTATTTTTTTAACGTCTCATATAAACAAAAGACTGCATGTTTCTACCAGGTGTAAAAAATTTAAGAAATATTCATTATTGGTTAGGAAAAATTGAGTAATTTTGGTTGCGAAAATTTGAGTATTTTCATACTCTTTGAAATTTCAAAAAATTGAGATTGCTGGTGATGCTTGTTAACATTCACATTAGTTTGGATGGTAAAGTTTTAACACAAGAGATTTAAATGAATATAAAATGGCTCCCTTTTTAGCATTTTGCTTTTCTAATTTGTAATTTTGTTTTTTCTACACATAATGGTGCATAAAATTTTTTATTCTAATTTATTGTGATATTAAGTTTAAAAAGTTTGAGAAGCCTCAGCTAATACCTTAAACTACTGCTGAAACAAAAGCATCGTAATGAGCCTTCCTCATCATCATTGATTATGAGACAGGGCGCTTTTTTGCACATCATCCGTCCAATCCAATTAATAAGGCCGTTGATTACCTTTCACTGGCAACGCGCCCCCGGGCACATCTAAGCCGTGATTGAATTAAATGCGGATTCCCTTAATGATGCAATCTGCATTCGGTTATTTTTGGCAGGCAAATTTGAAAGGGTTGGGACCATTAATAAATTTGCCCTCTTTGCCTGCCTAATTGAGTACATCAAATTTGATGTTATTAAACACCCTGCTGGTATTCTTAAAGCAATTTGGGTGAAAATGGTGAACAAGGAACTATCATCGTAATGAATTACTTCGGAATTACCATTTGATTGCTGCTCTGATCTATATTCAGCAACTAGCCGCCTTTGGAGACCAGCTGCTTCGCTGAGAATTTTGGTGCCGTTTAACTCATTAATGGCGAGAGTCTCTTTTTAGAGACATTTCTAAAATGATTCATAAACTTACAGAAATTATTTTTCCAACATTAATTTTTCAAAAAAAAGGTGCTTTCAGTATTCGATTTTTTTATATACAGGGTATCCACATTTATAGTGGTTCAATAGCTAATTTCTAAACCAACAGAGTTAGACATCTAGTTCCATTTGAAAAAATGCTTTAAATGAGAAGAAGAATTATATTTTATGTTTTTTGAGTCTATAAATTCATTTCTGAAAAAGTTGCGAATTTTTTATACGGTCCCCCTGTCTTATCAGTCATAATGAGTAAAATAGTCTTCACTCACTAACATTTTAAACAAAAAAAGTTCCACTCTTCTGCGACGAAAACTGATCGAGTTGTTGAGCTTTGAACATCGCTGACTTAGACCACTTTACACCATTCCAATAGCCGCCTCGAAGACGATCCACCAATCAGTGCGCAACATTTACTCGCTGATTGGTTTAAAATTATGAAATTCAAAGCTCCATAACTCGGTTACTTTTAGTCGCAGAAGAGTGGAACCTTTTTTGTTTAAAATGTTTGTGTGTGAAGAATATTTTACTCAATATGACTGATAGGACCGGGGGTCCGTATAAAAAATTAGAATTCATAACATTTTCATAAATATATTTAGTGACTCAAAAACATGAAATATAATTCTTCCCTTCATCTAAAGCATTTTTCCAATTGGAACTATATATCTATCTCTAACGATTTAGAAATTAGCTACTGGACCACGATAAGTGTGGACACTGTATAGTTTGAACTTTTTGAGTAACAGAAATAACACGCCCTGAACAAAAGGTTATTAAACAGTAGTGTGCTTCTTTAGATTTAGAATAATCTATACTCTTCCGTTCGTCCAGTCACACACGAAAGAATTCCCGGTGACTTTTACTCTTAATCAAAATATACGTTGTCTCCTTTCTTTCTTTTTTTCGCCTTCTAACTCTTGGAATCGTTTTCCTTTCTTGAAAAGTTTTACGCGAAACTTTTGGTTTCGGTATTTTTAGCGGATTATACAGAGAGTTGCTTTTAACTCATTAATGGCCGGAGTCCCTTTTTAGAGACGCTTCTAAAATGCTTCATAAGCTTACAGAAATTATTTTTCAACATTAATTTTTCAAAAAAATTGTTTTCAGTATTCGTTTTTTTCTATATGTATTCACTCGATGTCAGAACATATTAAACGTTCGGTTGATAATGTGGCCATTTTTAATTTCAAGTTAGACACGAAACTAGTTTTTTGCAATATGAAGAAGAAAAGGGCTTGTTTGTTCAATTATTTATCAATTAATTTACTTGCATTTAACACATATATCAATAAATACAATCGTATGAACATTTTTTTAATTTAGCGTAATTTTAGATTTTAGAATTTATGTTATTTTTCTAACTAGGAACGATACGCCTAAGACAAAGTTAAACATGAATTTTACACGTAGGATTGCTTTTAGAGATTTTCCCGTTGACACGTAATATTAGTAAACAAAATATTATTGAAGAAGTGCGACTTAAGCATTTTGATGAGTTAATTTCAATTAGATCTCTTTTGCATTAACTTGATATACATGATTCCCACAGCACATTTTTAATTATCAAATTGTGAAAGACATTTGAGCTGTGTTATTTAAATAGCTTAGCCTTGCTCTGTTTATTGTGCATATGAACCTCCCTAATGGAGTGAAGTTACATGAAATCTGTAACTGTCCATGTCATTGAACATCTAACTGCACGCTGTCTTATGCAGTGCTGTAACTTCACTTTCTCATTCTTCGGATACAATCCACATTTGACTTCAACATTAAAGCGGTAAACATGCAGATAAAAAATTAAAAACATCAAGTATGATCTTTCAGCAAACCAGTTATATTAGTTAATATTTGAAAGGGCTTTACTAACAGATTAAACAAAAAATTAGAAAGTAAAAATTCATTTCCACACCGCCAAAGAATATGGAAAAATAAACATAATTTCAATTCCTTAGTTTTCAATAATGAAAAAAAATGCAAAATTGAGAGTTTGTAAAAACAATTGCAATCCGCATTCCATATCCAAGCTTTACTTTAGTTTAGTTTATTTAAGCTTTACTTTAAAAACAAATATGTTGCGAATTTAATAAATATATATGAAATAGAGTTACTGTTTCAGAAAAAAATTCGAGATCAATTTTTCCCCTGATATGGCACCATGTAACTTTTTCTTATTTCTATGGTTAAAACTGCCTTTTAATGGTCGCCGTTTTGAGTCTATTAATGACATAAAAGAAAATTCGCCACGAAGCCTAAAGCAGTTTCAAGAAAACAACTTTTAGGCATGTTTTGAGGATAGCAAAAAAAGTTAGCAGAAGTGCATTGCAGTCGGCGGTGATTACTTTGAAGGAGATGTAATACATATTAACCAATAAATTTACACCTTTCATTTCATGACAGCGTTCTAATACTTTGATCACAATAGTAAATAAAGAAAACCAGCGGCAGTAGACTCCCCTAAACTTTCTCTGACACTTTCTAAGTGAAGATTCGTCAAAATCTCGAGTTCGAATTTTTTTGACGATTACAATACTTTCTCTTTGTATACTTCGTATGCGAGAAAGTGAAACAAACAAACAAACCTGAAATCAAATATCTGTTGCCACGTTTCAAAAAAATATTACTTTGAGGCAGCTGCGATAAAATAGGCAATGCAATGAATACTAAAGCGAATATTCTGCTTTGGAATTGAATTCCCAAGAAAACAATTTATACTACCACAACCGTAACAATTGCAAAAGCGCGTAAATAAAAGATTTCTGAAATAATGAGATCGGTTTGAATTTTATTTACAACAATAAAAAAATTGTTACAATTCATGTTTGAAAACCTTATTTATTGTTGTAAATAAAATTTACAACAATAACAGATTGATACCAGTACGCATGCGCATGAGAATCGGATTAAAAGAAATTGAATATGCAATTTGAACGCCTCTTTTTGACGGATTTGGCCCAAAATTTTATACGGACCTAAATTCATGACGATAAAACTGTGTACCAAATTTTATCCATCTAGCTATTCAAGTTTTTGAGTTATAGTGTTCACATGACTTCGGACATACAGACAGACTTCCCATTCACGGATTTTGTCCAAAATTTGAAAGAAACCTACAAATTATGTTTAAATACAACCTACCAAATTTCATCCCCGTAGCTCGCATAGTTTTCGAGTTATCGTGTTCACAGACAGACATAATTCCAAAATTGTGTTTTTCGGACTAGGGGAGGTCTAAAACGTGGAGATTCGTCAAAATCTTGAGTTCGAATTTTTTGGCGATTGCAATATTTTCTCTTTGTATACTTCGTATACGAGAAAGAAAAGTGCTTTGGTTTCAGCTATTTAAAATTCCATTCACGACAAAGAAACAAGATGAAACCATGATTATTAGTAGGGATGTGTGAATAAAACTGATGCGGAAAGTGTGGTCCCGAGTACTATCCACTGTTTACTTCAAAATTAAGAAGGAAATAGTTTTGATAAGTTTAATAGGCAAATCATTTTCGCATAAATTTCGATTTTCATCAAATTAGTGTTTTTCATTCTTTATCAAGTAATAAACATTAAATGGTTGTGCACTCCGTATCAACAGATTTTTAGTTAGGAAAACCAATATTCCGTACGAAAAAGCTGGTAGCCAAAGACGGCTCGTATTTAATAAATAATGTTTTGCGAGTAAAAAAATACACCAATTTCTAAAATTTAATTTTTTGATATGTAGATTTCTCAACTAGTCCATAAAAATTGCATTTTCTGGCTGATAGACTCCTACTTTATTGATTATTCAAATCCTTTTTTCATCTGAACTTTATCATTAAAAGTCAAAAGGCCTAGACAGCACTTTTTTATCAATGGATCTTCAGTTTCGCATAGATTACTTCTAGCAGAGAGTGAAATTTCGACATTTAATCGTTCCTTAGAAAAAAAAATGGCGAAGGAATCGGAAATAGAATTTTTCTGCAGCAATCAGATGATTAAGAAAGGCTTTATTTTGTCTTCTTTTTCTAATTTTTCTCGATATTTTGCATCTGAAACTTTTCAATTAAGAAATGGTTTTTCAGCATCTATATTAAAAATTCGCTTTTAATTTCCGCTTTTTCATGGTGAATGTACAAAATGAGGAACAAGCTGAACAAAAGATTGAAGCGTTGAGCATTTGAAATTGCATCAGCTAGAAATATTTTTTGGAAGAATTTTTGAAGTATATACGCGTATCTGCTTGATTCAGATATTAATACCCTTTAATGAGTTTGAGAAAATAAAAATACTTCTTTTGATATCGAAATAAATATTCTGAAATTATTCCGCGTGTGTTACAAGCTCTAATTGAAAACGATAATAAAATAATTATAGTATCCGTGCGTAAATAATTCATAGAACTCTTCTATTAAAAAATAAATTGTACAAGCGTGATAATGAAATCGTCAAGCAATTTTAAAATTAAAACCAATTTGCACATTAGGTAGCTTAACGCGTTGACGTAAATGACGTCTATAGACGTCCACTGCTTGGAATTGTAGATGCAAATGACGGCTTTTGCTGTCCTATATTCTTAGTATTATAAATAAATTATTAAAATGTAGATCAGTGTTAAGTCTATTCCCTGTGAAAGTCTTCATTTTTCTAGCGAGAATGAATGATGAAATATTTATCATTCAGTGCTTTTCTCAAACACCAAATGTTTCTCAAAATTGAATTTTGCGTCTCTAAATTATCTCTAAATTTTTGTTGTGCTAATATAAGTGTTTATTCTTGAATTTTTTAATTTTGTATTACGGAAAAATCCAAATGAATTCAAATTAACTGAATTAATGCGAAAAATAAAGTGATATTGGTTTCTAAAAATATATTTGCTTCTTTTGGTTAAATTATTTCCAAAAAATGATCGTTTTAGTCTGCATAGCGACCAAGACATCTATAGCCATCTTTTGTGCATCAGCGAAATCGAGATTTAACAAACAAGTGACGGCTATAGACGTCCGCCATTTTTTAGAAAAAATCATAATTTTATTCTGTAAGTTTGAAATCCCCATGGAACTCCCCAAGAATCAACTAATTAACGAAAAAAAGTTGCTTTTGTCGTCCATCACCGATTTCAGAGGGAGCGTCAAAGTGTTAAGATTAAATCTGACTTAATAGTTGCTTTGTTTTAAGAAGCCGCGTTTTGTTCTGCTTTATTGCATAAAGCTTTACCCAGAAATCATTGCAATTTCTTTCAATTTTGTTTGTTTCGTTACATAACATAACGAAACATACATATTTCGTTATATAACATAACGAAAGTGCAGTGAAATGATACTTAGAAAACGAAACTGTAAACTAAAAATTAATTAATTTCCACTTTATAGTACATTATTTATTGTAATAATATATCTTTCTTCTAAATATTTGTCATTCCTTATTTTTTAATTAATTCAAATAAGAAGAATTAACAGAAAACGTCCGGAAGTCTTTGAAATACATGAACTAAATCGATTAAGTGATGAAGATCAAATCGAACAATTAAGTAATGCGTTAATACGTTAGTACAAAATTGCTGTAATAATACATCTTTAAAAAAATATTTATTATTCCTTATTTTTTATTAATTCATATAAATAAAATTAACAGAAAACGTACAGAAATCGTTGATGAACTTCAACAACATCGATTAATTAAATGAACACCATATCGAACAATTAATCAATGCCCACCCTTATAGTACGTTATTTACTGTAATAATATACCTTTATATTAAATATTTATCATCCTTTATTTTTAATTAATTCAAATAAGAAGATTTCTGAGAATCAAAACGATTTTTGAACGTCTTTTCAAAAATCGTTGCGATACTTGAACAAAATTGATAGAATCTATTCTTTTTTCTGTAATTTCGGTAGACTGATGCTGAAATTACAGGCACAAATAATCCATCATCGTATGGAAAGAATTCAAATTGGCTCGATTTTGATGATAGAATTCGCGGTCTGATTCAGTGACAGAAAGAGATTAAATTTGAATGATGATTTTAACATTTTTTAACCCTTTAACTGCGAGTGTGGCTTGTAAACCACATACATAAGAAAGTACCTTTCCTTTACACTACGACGCACCCCTAACTTCAAATATAAAATTCTCCGGTTTGCAGTTTGGATTTGTAGTCAAAGGATTAATTATATTTTTATTAATGTTTCTGAACCGTAACCATCATTTCCAACCCTCGTTAGACGACGAGGACAATACCTATACCGATGATATTTCTCCAAACCTCACCTCCAAAAGAACCTGAGAAAATTTCATTCACGACCACGTCTCGGGTTCCAGATACCCTTGCTTCGCCACTGATAAGGTGAATAATATACGATGCTCATTTGCAAAGTTTGGGATACACGAAAAACGAAAAATTTCGATAATTTCTTTAACCCCACTTTGGCGTATAAACTCGTTCTTTATTACACGTCTAACCTCGATATAGCGAACCCGAGATATAACGAACCCTCGGTTACAGCGAACCTTTTACATGGTCCCAACTGAAGCCCTATATTAATAATGTATTTTCATACGTTTACAACGAACAGCAAACGCTAGAGACTCGGTTATAGCGAACTGAAAATTTCTAAAACTTCAGACTTTTCACTTGCCCAAAGGCACATTCTTTACTAATTGTGCTCGAGTCAACCCAACTTCTACAAGAGTTACCCCTTTTGCATGAAATACTCTGGTTCAGAGACCACATTCCTAGCCTATTGTACCTTTGTTAGAGTCGCTGCTAACCCCATAGGTGGGACAAAGGAACAATAGGCAAGGCTCTTTACAGTTTCTATCTCCCCTCCCCCCTTGTGGACACTTGGCTGGTGTCAACCAAGGAAGGGGGAGGACTTTCTGGTCAGACGACCTAGGAGCAATCACGTGTTTTCTCTGCCATTTTAATTTAATTGCTTATCATTCTGTGAACTTTGCAGTAACCATGGCTAACGATGGCAAGCGAATTATTTAATACTTTATTTGTCCCTAATTACTAATGAAAATATTATGTTATTAAAAAGTTTATTATAGAAGTAGTATCTTAGCATGTTAGGGCCTTTTTTTCTCTCAAATACGGATACAGCGAACCTCGGTTAAAACGAACTTCTGAGTCGGTCCATTGAGGGTTCGTTATAACGGGGTTTGACTGTATATGCTTTTTCGAATTACCCAACATCAAATTTTAATGCAAGAATTTGACTTTCATACCAGTTTGGATATTTTGGGCATGTTAATTGATGTCTGCAAATCAGGTTCCCGTTTATAGCTTACCATTGCCTTTCATTTCAATGAGCATCAGCATCTTTTTATCTTAACGTTACACATCCAATAAAAACTATGAACTTTCCTCTGATTTCATTTTCAAACTCCATTTCGGCATCTCCTTAAATTTTCACCGAAGACAAAAATTCTAAATTAAAGAGAAGATAAAAAGCGAAAGATTGAAAGAAATTGGGCATTTAAATTAAAGAAAAGACCTACAAAGTATAAAGTAATGGAACTGCCTCTAGAAAAAAAGAAACCTGGGTTCATATAAAAGGCTCATCAAAAACCCATAAAATTCCTCCCCTCCCGATTTATGATTCTTTTAATGACCATTAGAGATTTTTTTATCGTGGTTAGAAATATCTTCAAAAGATAAAAAGTTAAACATCGCTTTTAAACGGAGAGATACGAATTTAGGAGGAGAATTTAAAAAAAAAAAACTTTTTTGTGGAAAAAAACCTAGTTTCTTGGATGCTTTTTGAGTTGTAGAATTTACTTCTTTGTTAATTTTTGAGAGAGCAAGTATATGGGAGAAGCGAATTATTTATTTTGAAAGGGAATAAATTGACTTTATGGTAAGCAAAATAACCAATGTAAAATTCTTTAATGATTGACTTTCAGATTCTTTAGTATAAAGAAGTATAATAAATGTGATATAAGGTAGTACTTACTTGTGTAACATCATTGTGATGATTGTTGTCAAAATAATGCAGTGTTTACAGAAATGTTGTAAAAAATATATATGTGCTAGTTGGCAATGTTTCGGCAAAATAATCGTGCATCATAAACATTTTTCTGAACCCGTTTGCAGGCATTACTAATATAATAGCCCAGATCCTCCGGTAACGCTCTGACGTCACCAACAATAAAACTCTCGCCATAACATTACGAGACGTTAAACAGCATTATTTCATTGTTAGAGAACCTAAATTTCAGTCATTTTAAATTTAAAAGAGTAATTGTCGTTCTAATTTAAAATTTAATAGCTCTGAAATTGTGAAATAAAATTTTCTATCGATTGATATAAAATTTATCTCGTTATGATCAATAGTTCCCGAGAAATTTTAAATTATATTAATCCTATATTTCAAATTAATTTCCGTTTTTTAATAAAAAGTAGTAAAATTACGTCAGTAACGTATCATGCGCGTAATATAGTTTGGACGAAAAATTGTATCTGAATGCAATCGTGACGATCTTGTTTTCTTGACAAGAATTAAATTAGCCACCAACGACGTGAATCTACCATTCGTTCTCAACCGCCGCCAGTTCCTGTTAATTCCAGCTTACACGATGACTATCAACAAATCGCAGGGGCAAACTTTCGATCATGTTGGAATTTACCTCGATGAGCCTGTCTTTTCACATGGATAGCTCTATGTTGTACTTTCAAGGTCTAGGATTCCCAATCGCGTTAAAATTTACACAAAGACATCTGAAGTACAAGGAAAATTATTAAACAACGAAAAATACTTCACACGAAATATTGTTTACCAAGAGGTTTTTTGAATAAAGAAATATTTAAATAATATGTAAATAAAAAAAATGTTAGGAAAAAGATAAATTAATCATAATATATTGTACTTACCTTTTCTCGGTTTTTCCTGACCTAAAGGTTTCAAATGTACGCGATAAACGCCTACATAAACAAAAGCTTAGTTCGCTTCTGTTCACTCCCGAGAAATTGTTTTTATTAATCATTAAACACATTTCTCTTAATCTATAAACATATCAGTATTATAAATAATAAATTAAAGTTCATAATCTCGTGCTGTATTAGTTTTGTGCAAGATTAAATTATTTTTAGATGCGGTCATCTAATTAGCATGAGATTATTTATGATTCCGAGTCGTAACTACCACATTGTATGCAAATGATTATGCAAATCTTTCTCACGTGATCGCCAGAAGATTGTATAAAAGCGGTTGCAAGCATTTTGTTTTGCTTTTTCTCTCTTTGCTTTCGCTCGCTGGCTGATTCACGCTACTGTTGCTCAAATGAGCATGTAAATATTTTTCTATTTTTAAAGTTGTAATAGTAACTTTGTGCTTTTATATTTTTTGTTGCACTTAAAGGAATAAATGCCGTCAGCCGTAAATATTGTTGATTCTGATTTTAATCAACTAAAAGTTGTTGCATTAAAAGTCATATTAGTATTCGATTGGATTTAAAGGCCACTGCGTGATTATAGAATTTCTTTGAAGTAAAAATTCAGCCAAAGTTTTACGTAATATTTTTCAAAGAGATAGAAATCTCATTAAAAAATATTTCCTGTCATAAAACATATGTCTATTTTATTTGTTTTCAATCAATGTTAAACATTTCTCTCGCATATATATCTATTTAAACTCGTCAAATTTGACGGGAAATCTCTGGAATGAAGAGGCAATTTGCACCCGTCAAACCATGACAGCTGATTTTCTAGTTTAGTAATATCCTGTTTGACTAACATAAACTGAAGGGTTAAAGCTTTATAACTACCAACTTAAAGCATTTTTTGTCCACATTTAATGCTGTCAGTTAGCTTCAAAATATTC
>BGPR01000500.1:487399-505870 GCA_013235015.1 Araneus ventricosus | reverse complement strand
GTGTGTGTGTGTGTGTGTGAGAGAGAGAGAGAGAGAGAGAGATCATTTACATATACATAACCAAGATTTTTCTTTTTTGGGTGTGTAGAGTAGCAGGCCTCTTTGTGGTGCACCCTGGGTCGTGCTAAATCTGCTACACATGTATAAAGTAGTGCTTTCTCATTCATAAGCAAAAGATTTTACTCGTTTTCGCGCTCACTTCAATGCTCGCTTAATTGCACTTTTCAGAGCTCTAGTAGCGCAGTGGTCCAGCTGATGGCACACCCACACAATCAGAACGGTGAGTGTAAACGTTATGAAATTTTACCTGCGTACTCCTTTAGGCCTAAATAGACTGCCTACAACTTTTTTCTTTGAGTTCAAACTTTAAAGGATTGTGCGCCGCAAAAGGTTAATAAGCATTCGGTTTCTTTTATTCGATAATTTTCGAAAATACAGTTTGGTTAATTGTAATTAAAAAATTTTGGTCTATTTAGAAGTAAAACCGTTTTTCACACTATTTGGATGTTAACTGCATCCTATGTTAAGTATCAGTTATAATTATCAAAATTTACCAAAGATATTAACTATAAATTAATAAGTCAAAATTAATTTTGTCCATTTTAGAACTCCTATGGCGAGTGGCCTTCGAAGAAGTTGGTCATTCGAGTTCTTTTCCATTCCTTCCATTTTGAATAATCTCTTTTACATTCTAAATTCTATTTTGTGTGTTTTAAATATTAATTGTTGTAATTCTTTGCAGCAATCACTTGATGCTGTTGCGTTTAGCAAAAAGGTGTATTGTCATCGTTTTTCGTTTAAATCTTCTGTTTCTTATTTATAAATTTTACATTTTAATTTATATTTATATTATTCTTTTACAAGTTTCGAGAGAATAAAGCAAGCAGTTTTTCACGCGCATTCTTCATCGAACGAACTTAAAATGATTTTGAAAGCAGGCTAAAGTGCCTCCAGAACATCCAACAGATGGACAGAGAAATTTCAGAATCCAGGAAGAAGATGATCCATCCCAAATCGATCTCGAACAATAAGCAAAGAGTTTAATCCGTGTGAAATGGAAAAATGCCTTCCCTTTCGAGAAAAGTTGGGGGTGGCACTGGTTGCGCCAGCTGCCTCTAATCGATGGAGGTCCTGGTTTTTAATCTTGGAAGCATCTTTTGTTCCGTTCGCACAGAAGGGGCAATAGCAACATTGAAAAGTTGTGTTACAGTTTTTCATTTTTGAAAAAAGGGAAAAGAAAAAAGGGGGTGAGTGAAAGAAGATGTACTTGTTCCAAATTTCAACCCTAAAACGTTGCGTTTGTTTGGTGCAGGCGCCCGAAGATGAGATTCCTTTCAGTTTTCATTCGAAGATTCAGATCACTTGAAAATTTGTTTTGAAGAAAGCGGTGTATCTATGACTCGTATGCTATTATGGTTACAGTGAAATCTTTGTACAGGGGCCCCCCTCCGTTCAGAAGGGGTCGCCTCTCTGAAAAATTTCCATTTTTGGAAGTCAAAATACTTATTAAAACAAGCCCTAATTCATTATTTTTGACGAAGTAAATTTTAAGACTAATCTAAAGAAAAATACCCTAATCGAAGATTGCTAAATTTTTTTGGCAAACGATGCAATTTGTGTTTGCGTGAATCTTTCATTTTTTTGGAGGTAACTTTTTAAATTTCTTTCTTTAATTGGAAAAGTAAATCCGTTATAGATTCGGCGGTATTTTGTTCGCAAAGTCTGTTAAGGTGATGGTTAGTATTTAGTAACCATGGCAACTTAAATCCCCCACACTGGGAGAGAGCAAAGTTCACTTTTCTCTCCACATAAGGAAAAAGGATGATTAATTTCTAATCGATTCTCGGTGTTGTTTCTGTGTGTATATGTTACGGTCAATGTGGATTACCGGTTATTTTGCTTAATCACTGCGGTAATTATGTATAATAACCAACGATTATGCATAATAACCAAATAAGCTAGTTAAAGTGGATAATTTATAAGAGTTTATCACATTAAGCGGTTATTATGAATAATTACTAATGGAGTTTGGCCAATGTAATTATTTTCGGTTGAAATCTATTTTGGTTTTTCTCTATTTGAAAATTTGAGCTGCATGTGTCACAGTAAAAGGTTAATCGCTTAAAGTTAAAGCTTTTTGAAACCAAAGTATTTGTGGGTTGTCTTTGCACTATCTCCTCTTCCAAATGTAGAATTTCAAACGCTCTCGCGATGCCTGTGGCATCTAAAGTGGGCTTCAGGAAGAATTTTTTTAAGTTAAAAAACATCCTACGGCTTCGCTATCAGCAGGTAGCCTAGGAACCTAGTAGCTTCATTAGCTCATTGAATGTGAGGAATCTACGTTTTTTTAATTACTCAAATGAAGCAGGAAAATTTGTGCTCACGATGCCTGTGGCATCTGAAATGAACACCGGACAAATTTTTTTAACTTAACAAACATCCTACAGCTTCGCCAGCAGCGGGAGCCGGAACCTAGTATCTTCGCTTGCTCATTGAATGTTAGAATAATTTTGCTTAACCCCTTCTGGTAAGATTTAATCATGGTGTGGTGCTGTATAGCACGAACACCAATGGCGAGCTATACTCGTCATTTTACAGTCATTTACCAATGAATTTTGATCAATGAGATCACATGTCCATGTAATTAATCACATTGATTGATCACAATCACACTATCAACCAAATTTCGTTGGTACTTATTCATAATAACCGGCTAATGTGATAAATTCTCATAAATTATCCACTTTAACCGGCTAATTTGGTTATTATGCATAATAACCGATTATCCAAAATTGACTGTAACATATATACTTTTTGCTTCCCTTTCTTTCCTATCCTCTCTCTTAATAAAAAACCCAAGGTCAAGGAGATGAAAGGGATGGATTACCTTGAAACTGAACGGCCGTCCTCCCCCGTCCTTCAGAGGGTTTCGAGTCACTTCTCCTGGGGATTGTTTTAACATTATGTCTATGGGCCGAAGTGACAAAAGTGGTCGTTGAGAGGCTGTCCACTCTACAGGGGTGTCCGCTTAGAGAAAAACTGACAGAATTTGGTTTGGTGACGGCCGCGAACGTTCGGCTAGCGAGTCATTACGCGCTTTAACCCTTTGACTACGAATTTTTTATTTAAAAAATTTTTTATCCGGTTTTCGATGGAAATGAAGATAATAGGCTTCAAATAAGCGAAACTGATTGTTTGGGGATTTTCTTCTCCGAACGGATTTTATGCAAAATTCTGAGGCATAATGGTCCCATAACTAAAAACATTACATTTTTATGCATGAAATGTGATTATTATTTGTTACTAGAAAATAACCCGTCATGGTCTGACGGGTGCAAATTCATTCGAGGGATTTCCCGTCAAATTTGACGCGTTTAAATAGATATATATGCAAGAGAAATGTTTAACACTGATTGAAAACAAATAAAATAAACGTATGTTTTATGACAGGAAATATATATTTTTTTATTTACACATTTCTTTATTCAGAAAACCTCTTAGTCTAAAAAAAATCTAGTATATATTATATAGATAGATATAAAATCTAGTTTCAAAACAAAGCACTTCTCTGCTTGTCAAACGTTGCCAAAAAATATTATCAAATTATATCATCACGATTGCAATAAATAATGAGATGCATCGTGTCGTCCAAACTATATCACGCGCACGATATACCACTGACGTAATTTACTACTTTCTATTGAAAAACGGAAATTAATTTGAAATATAGGATTAACGTAATTTAAAATTTCTAGGGAACTATTGATCATAACGAGATAAATTTTATATCAATCGATAGAAAATTTCATTTCACTATTTTAGAGCTATTAAATTTGAAATTAGAACGACAATTACTATTTTAAATTTAAAATGACTGAAATTCAGGTTCTCTAACAATGAAATAATGCTATTTAACGTCTCGCAGTGTTATGGCTCGAGTTTTATTGTTGGTGACATAAGAGCGTTACCGAGAGATCTGGGCTATTATACTAGTAATTGTGAAAACTTTTTAAATATTGCTGCAAAACTGTAAAGTTGTTTCCCTGAGATGCTAATCTTGGTGACAAACGTGGCGACATGGCGATAAATTTGGCGACAGATTTGGCGATCATTTTGGCGATTTTGGGGGCAAAAGAAATTTTCTGGAAGGACCTCGAACTTTCAATCTATTTCTACTGGCTTCATGAACTTTCTGGAGATTACGTCACTTCCTACGTAATGAAGTCACTTCCTGTTGCAAAAGTATGAAAACAAGTTCTCAAGCCAAGAAGAGTCGATTGGGTTTTGATCAGCAAGGCAAGCTGGTGAGCTCATGAGAAACCTTTGAGCGCTGTGTTGAGATTTATTGGTAATCTCTGTTGTGAATTTTTACGAGTGCTCTTTTAATACTTGTGCTACGTTTCTTTTCTTAGAATATTTGTAAAATAAAGAACTTTATTTTTTTTACCCTGCTTATTCAATTGCATTAACGTACACGCACAAAATAATTTCTTTACAATATTTCATCTGTATTATTGCAAAAATAAAAATTGCAAAGCTTAACGATAGACCAAAACTATCGAACATAGGGTAAAGTTGCTCAAGTCGTACCTATTCCACTCTGACTACGGTTTCGTCGAATCAGCAACGCCGACGGGAGTGCGATGACTATTAGCTTCGGCGACGTTAATTCCATTATTTAGAACGGAGCTTCGATGCGTTATAACCTAACCTCGGAGAAAAATAAGTTTTTGGTAGTTTTCTTATAGTTTCCGTGCATATTTCGTAAGACGTGGAGCAATAATATTGTTAATAACGTGTTATTATTTGTTAGGGTATCATTCCCTACTCTTTGAATAGTTGCTTTCATGCAGTGATGACGCTCTGGTTCAATTCATTCTTTTATGATGCTTACTTAAAATTTTACACTTGCCGTTGTTTAAGTCGTGCCGCAAACGAGGCTTAGATCGTACCCAGTTACGCCTTAAGGATCTCTTGCACATTGTAACGTGTTTGACAGATAAGGCCTCTGGGGAGGAAGGTCCAGAGTCAAGAAATACTCCATTTATTTATAGCACGTGCATGCAAGAGATTTATTAGAAAAGTTCTTGATTAAATGTAAGAAAATTATGAAAAAATAATGAAATAATTGGTACAGTTCTATACAGTGCTCTGTCACATAACCAAACAGGCCCACTTCTACGAGTGGCCTAAAAGAATGAAGTCGGTCTTCCGTCGACCGGACTCAGCGACCCAAGTCTATCTTCCCACCACCAAGAAAATCGAGCCCTTGCTCGTTTCAGTCCTCTTCCGGAAAATCTCTCCCTCCATCCTCGCTCTTTCTTTTAACCCCATCGTCCTCCTACTGGGGGAGCCGTCAAGAGGCCTCTCCACGAATCCCCGTCAATTTTGTAGGTGGATTCTATTTCAGCGAGTCATTATTGGCTCCTTACCTTTTTGGTCCTTTTCTTTGTCGCAAGCGGCTTCTCAGGCTGGAGATAAATGACCCTATCCATCACTTTCACTAACGAGTAGTCCGCAGGTGACAGCCTGGACTCCCGGCTCTCTTTGTCGGCGTTTTAACGAAATGTCCAGAGTCGGCAAGCTAGACTTCCCGCTGAGGCACCTGCTCTGTTCAGTGACCCATGGCGTGGGAAAAAAGTTACTGGTCGCTAATGATCTTGGAGGATCTGACAACATATAAGGATACATATCATTTATAAAAAGAAAATATAGTTCTTTTTAATATGTAATGCGAAATGTGCTTTTCCAGTATTTAGGCAGGGTCCATAAACTTGGCTAAACGTACCGATGATACTTAGAGACAGGAAGATATGGACGAGGCGTTATGAAAATTACCCAATGATCATATGGGCTTCAACGAAAGTATAATATTCCTAAACCGAAACTGCGACGTCACCTTCCATAACGAAATAATCATTTTTAATTTGGAAAGCCGAAAGGGTTGACCGAGGATTAACTAAAGACCGAATAGTTTTCTCAAATAATAGTAGTACAAGGTGTTTTTGCTTCATTTGCTTCCAAGGTACGACTTAGTACATAGTTGGTACGACTTAAGAACCGGTGTCCTTAGTCGTATCGATGATATTACGTTAATTTTTTTATTTCCTTCGACATAGTACTTATATTTTGAACTTTCTTGTAATAAATAGTTGCAATATTCATAAAGTTGTGAATAATGCAAAAATTATCCCTTCATTCAGTAAAACCTGCAATTTGTAGATATTTTCCCTTAGAGGGTACGACTTAAGCAACCTTACCCTACATGCACAGAAGAGAAGCGTTCAGTAAACAATGGCTTTTGTAGGGGAAATAGGCTGTGCCCTCTAGGTAACTAAAGTTGAAATGTGCGCAGTTGTTCCTTTTCTACGGCTGGGACATATTACAAAGAGTTTCAAAGCAAATTTCATTTCCCGGTAATAATTTTAAAAAATGAGGTGGCCATATATTTCCCGTTAGTAGTCAAAAGTAGTAATAGTCAGTAATTTTTGAGCTTTTAGCTTGATGCATGAACTTTAATATAGACTTTGAACTTTCTAATCAATGGTAACTCTTGTTTTAAAGTTTAATATTACAATGATTAATAGATTTTCTTTCTAGATATTAATTTTAGTTAATCTAGTCACAAAGACTCAAATATCAATCCTATTAAACCCATCCTACGAGCATATATCATTTCAAAACGAGCCATTTATGTTTAATTATGTTTTGTATCCTACTTGTTTATATTTCGTCCACTTATTCACTTCTATTATGTGCTTTATTTTAATAACATCAGCAAGACTATGTTAGTGATTCCAAAAGGTAACAGCCTCAATGTTGTAGAGAGGCTGCAACTGTCAAACTTCTTTGCAATCAACAAGAAATAGCAATGCTATCATTAACTTTTGAAAGGGCTCATTAGCTGTAGTGAGGACACAACTGTATAATAACACTGGTTTTTCTTTTATAAAAAAATCTTTTATCAATAAAGATTTCTATGCACACCCATCCAAACCGCAAACCGAAGATTTTTATCTCTGAATTCGGGGTGTGTCGTAGTGTAAAGTAGAATATATAAGATTATATGTTTAATATGTCTAGTTTGTGTTCCAGACGAGATGTTTCTTGTGTTCTTTTCTTTTACAAGGTTGTCAATGCTTCGATTGATTGTACTGATATAGTAAGCTCTATAAATTTCGCTGTGCCTGCCAGATTTCTAAGGAACGAAAGTTCTCTTTCAAATGTGTATTCAAAATTTAATTATGCTAGGGGGTTATCACGTTGTGATTCTTTTGGGCGCTTCGCTCGCTCGCTGTGCAGTCGTGTGTGCCTGCTAGTAATAGGAAATTATAAATACATTAATTACTAAATGTAAATTTAAATTATTTGAATAACAGGAAGTTCTAACTAAATTCTTTTTTTAAAAAAACTAAAACTAAACTTTTAATTACTAAAAACTAAATAATCAATTTATAAAATTAAAATTTTACCTTTATACCTATATATATTTCTAATATGCAAATATTAGAAAGAAATTTCAATGCTAAAATTTATGATAAGATGTTTACAAATAAAAATTATTCTCATCAATCAGAAATCAGGTACTTAAAACTTCTTGGTACACACAATTGAATGTTTTTTTTCAACAGTTCCATTAGCCCTAACTCCATTCCAACAAACTTCTAAATATTCACACTTCTCAATGAATTGCAGCTCAGAAAAGCTTTGCCACATGTATGCACACTCTCTGTAAAAATTATTTAGCCAAGAAAGATACAACTTTTCTCGCTGGGTAGCTATTTATATGTTAAAACCTCAGAAAATGTGAGTTTTCGAAAGATGAGTCAACCCATTTCACAAATTTTCAGCTTAAAAAGGACACTTTAAACTGGAAAATGGCTTTAAATATGTTCAGATTCACTATTCAAAATTATAACCCATAATAATTATTTATTTTTACCTTCACAGAATTAACAAAATAGTCTTTTTTCAAATTTTTATAATAATTTCTAAAATTCATGCTTTTGACACCAAAACTTCAAACATGCTTTCTTTTATAATAATTTCTAAAATTCTTGCTTTTGACACCAAAATTTCAAACACGCTTTCTTTTCCCCACAGAAATAATGATCGGAAACTTCGTTCCGTACACAAAAACGCTAAACTCTATTTTGATCATTCCGATTTGATTGTCTTAGGAAAGATTCAATAGTTTCAGTTGTTCAACAGTTCTCTTTTTTGAAGGTTTCAATTTATAACTGAAACTGCCCGCTTAAACTCATTTTGAAAATTTTGGTTGTCTCAGATCTAATCAAACTAAATTCTCTGAATCGATTGTAAACAAAGCAAAGTTGCGAGCTGTTGCCAAACGGTGATTACGAAATTCAGCCCGATTTTGCGTCCACATATGCGTTTTATTTATAAAGATTAACAGGTTCTCGTTATATAAATTTTATAGGACTTTTAACAAGATATCTGGTGAACTGGGCATTTATCATATGTCTCCTACTGTTTTTAAATCGAATTGTTTTCAACTTTTAAATACATGACCTGATTCCTTTTTTTTTTCTTACGCTTGACTTTACATATTAAGATTTTTATGCTTTGATCTAGTGTTTGTGTGTGTGACTTTTTGATCCTGGCTTTTTTAATGGTTTTTTTTATTTAACCGCTTATCTTAACAGCCCGAGAATACTCGTGCATCGAATTATCGAAATTTTAGTCTCGTAAACTAAAATTGAATCATTAATTAGCTTTATAATTTGACACAAAAAATATGTAGGATCCATAAACATCTTAAGTATCCTATGCCTTCTTAGATGAATGAAAACGACAGCCCCTTTCCAAAACAGGAGGGGTCATCTTATTAGATAGCAAAGAAAACTATTCAGTTAAGTGGTTAATTATGTTCTAATTTTTTTTTAAATCACGCGATTTGTTTATAATTTTAATGTGACAGTATGAAACATGGACTTTTGGAACCTCAGTGTGTTTTTAGTGCTTTTGTAATTGCGTGTTTTCGTTTTGAAACATTTATGCGTTTACATTTTTATAATTAATGCGGTTTTGAGCTTTGAACTGTCGTATTCTCTGCAGTTACATTCTTTTCTTAGTGGTTTAATTCACTTTGTGGCTTGTGTTTTTTGTATGTTTTTGAACACGCACTCTGTAAATGGAGTCATCTCTGCAGTGTGCTTTCTTTGAATAAATAAAGTAGTCAAAGGTTTAACTCACAACCTTCATCATATAATTTCCTTTCAAAAACTCATTTTCCGTGTATTATACCTAAAATGTATTTTTAAAACCAGCTGCTTTATCCCTGACGAGCCGTCTTCCTCTCCCCGGTCAGCCGCGAGCGCAGATCAAAGGTGTCAGGGGATCGTGCACTCTGTAAATGGAGTCATAACTGTAGTGTGCTTTCTTTGAATAAATAAAGTAGTCAAAGGTTTAACTCACAACCTTCATCATATAATTTCCTTTCAAAAACTCATTTTCCGTGTATTATACCTAAAATGTATTTTTAAAACCAGCTGCTTTATCCCTGACGAGCCGTCTTCCTCTCCCCGGTCAGCCGCGAGCGCAGATCAAAGGCGGCAGGGGATCGAATGACTTCGCGCTAAACCTCTTTCAAGACACTCTCCGGAGCATGTAAATGAGCTGCCCTAATTAGGAGAAAACCCGACTCCCGAAAGGAAATCTTAATCACTGTGTACGCGGCGTCAAAGGCTCTGAAGCGGCGTAATTAATACAAAACGCCATTCAATAACATCTTCAACGTCCGTCGCCGATGGGATTGGACAGCTCTCGCCCCATTCGAGAAGGAGCAGCCACCCCCTCGACAAAGAGTTACGGTTGCAGTGGAGAAGACTGCGTTTCGTTTTGTTCATCCGAGTGGATTGCATTCTTGGTGGGAGGTTTGGTTATTTGTAAAGCTTGTTTCTGGGTAACTGAATCCAAATTTATACGCAGGATGCGACAGTTGTTTGTGAGAAAAGACAGTCGACTTTATTGAGAGAAGAAAATTGTTTTCAGTGTAGTAAGGAGGAAGCCGGAAGTTTTCGGCGGATAATACAGGGTATCCACGAAGTTTCTTCTCAGCTTCAACAAATTGCTTGAAATCTAGCTGATGAGGTATTTTAACCAAATTTGCCCCATGTAGAACGGAAGCCGTCTCAACCCCCCCCCCCCGTACCCGTTACCAGACCGGTCACTGAACGGTTCGATGAATCTTATTTTTGAAAAAAAGAAAAACAAAACAAGCACAAAGAAGATATTTATATTATTTACAGCATAGACATTTACACTATTATTTCGTATTATTGTTCTTTTCTTTAGATGTTGTTTTACTTTTTTTCTTTTTGGAGGAGAGGGGGAAGGTCTGGTCATTTGTAGCTTGTTGGTTCAGCTCGCTGGAACTTGAGGGCTAGGGAGGACGGAAGAGATCTCTGTTTTCACTGATGAATTTCACTATCCTACGAATTTTATGCATGGACATGGGGACTCTTTTCAGACATTTTTGTTCGAAGTTTGGCTCTGGCTTCCTCATATTCTAAGACAGTGTAAGGCCACACTCCGTGGCATAGTGAAGTACCGTGCCAGTTCCACCACAACTGCATTGATCGCTGTAAGAGAGGTGAAACTATTTGAGGTAGACAAGGAAAAGTCCATGTTTAGAGAAGAAGGTAATATATTCTCTAATCCAGTTAGTGGGACGGAGACTAACTGAGGGTATGATGTTATAGATCTTCCTGCCTGCATCGCCATTTTTCCAGGAAGTTTGCCACTTCTCAAGCATGTTCTTCCGGAGGAGGCCATTTATGTGCGGCTTAGGTAGTAATCGTAAGTGTATAGATTTGCCCATGTTGCCATGTACACAATCGTTACCAATGTTTGTGATTACATTGCATTTGTGTATTTAAGGTAACCTGTTGATGAGGGATAAGCTGATAAGTATAACCCTTGTAGATTGGCTACTCCTCAAGAAAAGGAACGACGTGCATCTCGGTTTATTGAAACAAGATTGGATACGGATGCTCAAATAAATTACAGGACTAAGTACGGGGAGTGTCCACCACCATGGCCGTCAATTTGTACATGCCCAGAGAAATTTGTGGAGACATGACATGACGTCACCCCTATAACTTGAGGGTTACCAAACTAGACCGATGGAGGAAGGGTGGATGAATACGACCACTTCCACCACAGTTTCCACGCGAATACCGCATATAAAAGCTTTGTCTGAGCAAATCACTCTTAAAGAGTTAGACATTTTCAAACAGATTTGATAATAAACATATAGACTACAAGACTTTACTAAATTTCAATGCTAGCGGGAAACAAAAGTACGCTTGAAAAAAAAAGCATTTAAACAAAAATATCCAAATAAATACTGTTCTGAATAAAAATGCATACAAATAACTGAAACGTAGAAAATATATACAGAGTATTCATAAATCATTAAACCCATTTCAAAAATTAATAAAAATAAACTAATAATGTTATATCTGCGGTTTTTTTAAATGAGAGAGCAAATAACAAAGTTTTTTTTCAAATAGGTGACTTACCATTACGACGTTCTAAATTTGCTAGAGCGATATATTTCCGTTTGCAATGACTACCAATCAGCGGAAGCCGATGCGCGTTTTCTGGTTTCCTTTTTCAGTTTTTCTTGAATATCTCGAAAACTGTTCAGTTTTCGTATTACAATTGATTTAACAAATTTGCGAGCGTAAAATTCCTTACCGATACATGCTCTTATTTTTCTTCTAGCATTAATAGTTTCGCAGATAATGGTTCTCAAAAATGGGAGATGTCCAAAAATTTACGACCACCTAGACCACCGTAGCGACGCGTTACCTGTTTACCCCTTTGAGTACTGAATTATTTGAAGATTTTTATGCCCATGGGACGGATTTAATTTGTCGCTATATGGATTAATATGTAAAAGTAATACATTTTATTTGGAATATACTTATATTGGTGATATAAATATATTTTTGAAACAGCATTTTAGTTACAAAATATAAATAAATATATAAATTAAACAAAATATAAATATTTATATAGAACAAGAACCAACTTAAAGTCCAATAATTTTGTAGCATGTGGTATTTTTCAAAACATGTCGGTAAATGCAAAGGTACCTCGATTGTTTGCATTGCCAAGTGGTTTCTTTTCTTATTTTATGTTTATAACATACGCGACACCGTTTTGTAGGGTGTTTCTTTAATTCTGTTGCCGGAATATTCTCTGTAAAATGTGCCCAATTTTTCGCTTGCAAACGATGTGGCGCATCGCTACTTGTAGGACGCCCACGGATATTATAATTTGGCAGGACCACTTGCGCCAATAATTCTTCTTAAATTCTGATGACGAGTCAGACTCGTCCACCGTAACTTCGCCCAAGTAAGCAGATGACGAGTCTCACTCGTCCACCGTAACTTCGCCCGAGTGCTACGACGAGTCTCACTGTCCACCGTAATCTCGCCCAAGTAAGCAGATGACGAGTCTCACCTGTCCACCGTGTAACTTCGCCCAAGTAAGGAGATGACGAGTCTCACTCGTCCACCGTAACTTCGCCCAAGTAAGGAGATGACGAGTCTCACTCGTCCACCATAACTTCGCCCAAGTAAGCAGATAATGAGTCTCACTCGTCAAATGTACCCAAAGGGTTAAAAAACACTTTTTTTAAAAAATGCGCTCTCCTTTTAAATAAACCGTAGTTGCAACATTATTAGTTTTTTTTTTAATTTTTGAAATGGGTCCAATAAATTATGATCACCTTGTATATTTTGACATAAATTGTTTGCAGTGTTGGTATTTTGGCAACATTTGATTCTCTTTTTTTCTATTGAAAATCTACATTCTTCTGTGCTTATACCACACGCAAGCTGATATTTTCAGTACAAGCACCGATCAAGGGATGTATAGGGAATTATTTTTCACAGGGTCTACCCTAAGTTTGTTCATTAGGAGAGATTATTTCTATTGTTACCGTTTGTGGAAAATATTCCAGTGTAACCCTTTGGTCTGCCTCGTCACAAGAGGGCGCTCTCCACCGTATTAGAATTAATCTGGAAATATAGTTTTTAAGAGCGTCGGTTTTGTATTGTTTTTGAGTGTGCTTGAAGGAGAATGTAGTTCCCTTGCGGTCGATTTATCGGCCGCAGTTATAGATGTTTTTCATTAAATATTATTTTTTGAAATTCAACTGCGTAGTTTTCATAAGTGTCAGTGTTGTTTCTAGTACCTTTAGAATTTGTGTTAGCTTTACTTCGCTATTTATTTCACCGTTTAGCGATGGCTTGGGACAGCATTGAACAAAGAAAGGAGTGGATTGACGCCAGATGATGGCTATGGAAAAATGTCGTCTTTCGTGCAATTAACCCTCCAGCCGTTAGGCTTTCAGATTCCTACGTTTAACGAAACTGTCACACTGAAATAGAAGGTTATTCTCCAAGTTGTGCGGGTTCGGACAAAAGGATTTCAACCCCCTTTTGTGGTCATTTTCGTGCCGTAGGGTGTCTATTAGACCTGTTATCGTTCGGCAGTGACAGATGGCTTCTGACCTCGATTCTTTGTGACAGGATCCTTTATTAGAAGACCCTTCTTTGAGTATTCTCAGAAAAGTTGGTCAAACTGACGCTCCCCTGACCACAGACACTCCCTCTCATTATGTCGCCGAATGACACCTGGGGGAAAAGAAAAACGTGTAGAAGGAAAATCTCGGGTCTGACACTTATATGGAACTTTTCTTTCCCGAGACAGTCTCGGGTCTGCCGTTATGAGAGGAAAAAAGTTCACTCAGATATCTCGGCCCTAACGCTAGGAGGGTTAATGGTGTCCATGCAGAAAGTAATAAATGGGGCATTTAGGGGTTAACCAATTTCGGCCTCAAAAATTCTTGAGAATAAGACTGGAGCTCTAATGCTCATTGATGCCAATAGAATGCATGCTGAAAATGTCATTGAATCAATTTACAACATATAGATGGCAACCCGAGTGTTGATGAAAAAATATAAATAAATTGATGATTTTCACTTGAGGCTGCATATTTTTTGCTTTGTTTCCACACTTGAGAATATCATATTTTATTCTATGATTTTGAAGAAAATTCCTTGTCTATGTTATCAGTTCTTAAAAATCATCTGTGTTTGATATTATAAAATTTTATCAAGAAATTTTTTATCAATTAAAGCCCAGTGATGTGAGTTGGTAGCAAACTACGTTTTTAGCCAGATAACCATACTTAAAACAAAATACGATTTTTAAAAATATTTTTCCCATGTCTTATTCAGGAAATGAAACCCAAAAAACAATTTTAAATCATATTTTTAAAAAAATTGGGCCTTTAGGGGTTAAACAAAGTTCAGTGTCTATTCCTCATTACTAATATTATAACCCAGATCCTCCGGTAACGCTCTGACGTCACCAACAATAAAACTCGCGCCATAGCACTGCGAGACGTTAAACAGCAATATTTCATTGTTAGAAAACCTAAATTTCAGTCATTTTAAATTTAAAAGAAAAATTGTCGTTCTAATTTCAAATTTAATAGCTCTAAAATAGAGAAATAAAATTTTCTATCGATTGATGTAAAATCTATCTCGCTATGATCAATAGTTCCCGAGAAATTTTAACTTATGTTAATCCTATATTTCAAATTAATTTCTGTTTTTTAATAAAAAGTAGTAAATTACGTCAGTGGTATATCATGCGCGTGATATAGGTTGGACGCCAAATTGTATCTGAATGCAATCGTGGCGATGTTGTTTTCTTGCCAAGAATTAAATTAGCCACCAGTGACGTGAATCTACCATTCGTTCTCAACAGTCGCCAGTTCCCGTTAATTCCAGCTTACACGATGACTATCAACAAATCGCAGGGGCATACTTTCGATCATGTTGGAATTTACCTCGATCCTGTCTTTTCACATGTACAGCTCAATGTTGCACTTTCAAGATCTAGGATTCCCAATCGCGTTAAAATTTACACAAGGACATCTGAAGTAGAAGGAAAATTATTAAACAAGGAAAAATACTTCACACGGAATGTAGTTTACCAAGAGGTTTTTTGAATAAAGAAATATTTAAATAATATGTAAATAAAAAAAATTTCCTGTCATAAAACATATGTTTATTTTATTTGTTTTCAATCAATGTTAAACATTTCTCTCGCATATATATCTATTTAAACACGTCAAATTCGAAGGGGAATCTCTGGAATGAAGAGGCAATTTGCACCCGTCAAACCATGACGGGTGATTTTCTAGTTTTGTAATAATTTCCACAGATTTTCAAAAAGCAGAAAATAATTAACCCTTTATAAGGCCATTTTTTTCTATTAGTGGTATAGTAAAATAACTTTGGGAGTGAGATTAATTTAAGAAAAGAAATTCATTAGCTTATTAGATGGCATTAATTTTTGTTAATTAATTTCATTAATTACCAAGTCAAGACACTTAGCTTTGGTTTGAGATAAGAAACTGGAACATCCAGGTTTTTGTTTCAGCGAAACATTTGGCGAGAACTTACTCCAACCTTAAAAAATGCATTTAAAAATGGATGAATTTGGTGGAAAGTTCATTCCCACGGCTTTAGAAAGGGTCAAACTAAAATAGTTTCCACCTTCTGTTGCCCTACTAGAAGCGCTCTACTTGTCTTCTGCTTTGAACTGAATGTTTTATTCTTCCCCACAGGCTGCGTGAACAAGAACCGGAGTGGAAGCAGCTCGGACAACGAAGCTGACCGGAAGCGGGCCAGCTCCAGAGGGATCATTCCCAGAGCGAAGATCAAGACGGTCAAGATGACCCTCGTCATCGTCTTCGGTGAGTCCCCCGAATGGGTTGTCCTAAAATGACGTATCTTGACCGATAAGAAAATTCGTCTGTACTGTCATTGCTTTTTTAGACTTTCTGTATTAACACAATATTGACCAGAGACGTCATATAACGTCTTTTGATAGCCATACGTTGTTGACAGGGAACGTCATATGACGTCTTTCGATAGCAGTAATACATTAACAAATTTATAATTAATTAAATTAATTAAACAATAAAAATTCATAGTATTATATATAAAGGCGCAAATGCAGCTATTTATAATATAATACAGAAGCAAAATTAGATAAACTAAACAAAATTTAAAATGAAACAAAAAGAAAGAAAAACGTAAAGACAAAAAAACAGCAAATTTAGACAAGAACAATGACAATACATCTTTAATCGTAAGAAAGCAACAGCCTCAAATTGTTGCATCAACAGAAGGTTGAAACGATAATATTTAAAACACATAAAAATATATAAAAATGAATTTCGAAAGTAAAAATTGTTCAAAAAGGAAGAAATGAAAAAGGAATCGAATGGTGAACTTTATCAAAGACCACTCACCATAAAGATTCTAAAATTGGACAAGATTTTCTGTCAAGGGTAAGATTATAAATCAAAATTATACCCTTTGTGGCCTGAATCCCGTCCAAAATCAATATATGAATCATTTTGATGAATCAAAATGCACAATCCTTAAAATATCAAAAAGTACTAGAGAGTGTGTTAACCCTAACACTCTCTGCCGAAATCTTAGATGCAAAACAGACGACGCCAATATACATGAAGCAACAAAAATTAGAAGCGAGCACGTAGCTCCCTCTATGAAGAAAAATTCTAACTAATTAATCAGAATAAAAAACTAATGTTTAAACAGTTTTAGCAAATTAAAATGAAAAAACCATTAATATATTAATTAGAGAAATTTTTAAACTCCTTTTAAAAAACTATTAAAATTAATGAAAGAATTTGGGAATCCGTTGTCTTTAAGAATATTTTTTAAATTATCTAAAGCTTTAACTAAATTAGAATGGTTGTTACATATGCTATTTATTCTATTAATTTGAGAAAATATGGAATTTCTAAAAATTTTATAATGAAGATTTGTATGAAAATTACAAAGTATTATAGCCTTAAAATTAAACTCATTTCTTTTATCAAATAAGCCAACAGATATACCTGAATTTAATATTTCAATTTCCATATCTAAAAAATTGCATTTGTTAATTTCTGTATTGGTTTTGTTTAATTTAAGCTCTTCTGGATAGCAGTTATAAATGGAATCAAAATTATCATAATTAAACACTATAAGGTCATCAATAAAACGAAAACCATAAATAATTTCATTTTTAATTAATTCCCTCTCATATGAATGTAGAAAGATGTTTGCCAATGCACTAGAATAATTGCAACCCATAGGAATTCCAAAAACCTGTTTATAGTATTCAATTCCGTTAAAGAGATAGTTTTCACAAATATTAACTCTGCAGATTTCTATCCATTTATTTTTTTCTATTAAATCAGTGTTTAGGTATAAATCATAAACATTTGAGCAAACTTCAATTAGTTTATTGTGTGGAAGGCTAGTGAATAGATTTTCAAAATCAAATGTATTAATGTTATAAATTTTATTATCTTTAATGAAATTTAAAATTTTAGTGTTGTTATCTATAATGAAATTCTCTTCTTCTTTGATTTTTTTAAGAATAATTTTTAGAAATTTAAAGAAAAATTTACTTAAATGATAGTTGTAACTTCCAGTGCTACAAGTAACAAATCTGAATTTTAAAGGATTTTTATGAAATTTGATAGTAGGGAAAAGGTAAGGATAATTTAGGTTACTGATTTTAATTTTAGTTTTTTTAGCTAGTGCAATAATTCTTTTATCCAGTTCTTTTTTTCCAAATTTAATTGTTTGATATGTTTTATTCGAGTTATATTCATTAAGCAGAGTGTCTTTGAAGTGTAATTTACACATTAAGCAAAAATTATTTCCTGCCTTATCTACTGTTGTTACAATAAATTTGTCTTTAATGATTTCAATTTCTTTTTTAAGATGCTTATTGAAAAAAATACCTCTATTAATATTTATATTATTATTTTTATAAATTCTATTTTTTGTTTCCAATATTATACGTTGTTTCCATTCTCCAAATCCCTCAATTGGCCAATGATATTTCCTGGCTATATTAGCAATGAAAACATCCAAGTCTCGATTAATGGAATTAATTATTCTATTATGACTAACCTTATTTCTTAACCTAAATTTAGTTCCCTTACTCATGATGTCTCTAAGATATTTAGATTTTACAATATTCAAATTACCTGTAATAATATGTCCTTTATCTATATCAATAAATTCCCTAAGATCTGCTTCATTACAAAAACAGTGTTTATTGTTTATTTCATTTAAATTTTTACAATAATAGTTATAGTTACAAATTTGTTTTTTGAGCGTTCTTGAATATTTAAATGCAGTAGAAATTATATTAATGTCTTTCGATAGCCATACGTTGCTGACAGGGAACGTCATATGACGTCTTTCGATAGCCATACGTTGTTGACAGGGAACGTCATATGACGTCTTTCGATAGCCATACGTTGTTGACAGGGAACGTGATATGACGTCTTTCGATAGCCATACGTTGTTGACAGGGAACGTCATA
>BGPR01000500.1:476237-487299 GCA_013235015.1 Araneus ventricosus | reverse complement strand
GTCTTTCGATAGCCATTCGTTGTTGACAGGGAACGTCATATGACGTCTTTCGATAGCCATTCGTTGTTGACAGGGAACGTCATATGAGGTCTTTCGATAGCCATTCGTTGTTGACAGGGAACGTCATATGAGGTCTTTCGATAGCCATACGTTGTTGACAGGGAACGTCATACGACGTCTTTCGATAACCGACCCTAATATTCTGAGTATTATACATTTTAATTGTGGTTATCGTTCATTTCTCATTTGTTTTCGTTAGATTTTCAATTGTTTACGAAATGGTGTACTCGTGCACTTTTTCCTACAATTCTAACGGTAAATATATTACTGGAAAACTCTGAGTTTTTGGAATGACGTCGTAAATTCAAGTTGCCCATAATCCATCATATGCGCATTCTTTGTTATTCACTTGTATGAAAAATCGCCGGCCACACGCATCAGTTTCTACAAAGAAAAACGGGTCAGCATTGTGTTAACCGCATACAATTATCTTTTTCATTATTAATTTGCTTTTTCCTTTTGTTTCTTCTGATTACATTTCCGACTACAGGTCTTTCGGACCGCCAGAAAAATTCACTGTTCTCTACGGTTATCGTATCAGAGGAAATAGGATGTCTATGCACATTCCCTTTTTATGTCTGCATGCGAAGACAACTCGGACTCGAAGCGCAAGTCCAAAATGTCGTAGCATGATAGTGTTTTAAGCTTCATTCATCTGTCTTGTCTTTTCAACATCAGAAAAAAAAAGCGTGACGATTTTTGTCTGTTAGTGTTTGAAAAAATAATAAGTTTAGATATTTAAATAATTCTTGTTTATTTTAACAATCCATAATTCTTTATATATATAAATGTATTCCAAAATCGCTTTTCTCAAACTCCAGTTTCGTTCTATTTCCCGCTCTGGAGGTATATTAAATCTCTCTCGCGCGCGCGTTTGGCATATTTATTACTAAAAGAATATTTTAATCGTTTCCACGCGCACACAAATCGCCAAATCAGCGACTCCTTGCCGCCATGCTTTTTCCTTAAAACGCTTACGTAATTTATTAAAAATAGCCAATATTCCCTTCACTTTGATCACGTGTCTATATGTTAAATCCCTACCTGAGAAAAAGCAGGGATCTTCTGTTCTCTTTTGGCTTGAAAACTTAAAGCATGATGTACGTACATTCCGTCACTCTACCATAATAAAAGGAAAATTGGTTAATAACTCGGCCTGTTTTTTATTTAACGACTAGAATAACGAAAACATTTTATGTATATATAGCTAAATATTTCAAATAATCAAAAGATGTGTTATATTTTCAATATATACACATATTAATCTAAAAATTAAAATTAAAATCAAATTACCTTATCCTTAATCATACAAATGAAATACAAAAGAAAGTTTGATTATCGACTATTACTGCTATGAAAAAGACAACCTAGAAGCCAATCAGTCTTGGGAACCGATATGTGCCGCAATAATCTAGATTTGTGGCGCCAACCCTCTGCGAAAGCCAATTGTTGGAAAAACGAAAAAATGGGGGTATAAATCCCAAAATCTTTCAAGATTAGAAACGTATATAATTTATAACATACCAATACAATAATCTTAATTATTATTATGACTTAAGCATTATCCTAAAGACAGTTCCGCATTTAAAGTGAAAATATTATTTCTAAATTAGGCTTTTAATGCTATAATAAAACACATTAAAAAATTAACTATAAATTTAAATTTAACCTTTTATAATAATATATATTATTTTGGTAATGTATATCCAAATATATAGTTTAATTTTTCAAACAATCAAAACACATGTCACATTTTTAACATATACACATATTAATCTAAAAATTAAAATTAAAATAATGTTACCTTATCAATAACCATGCAAATGAAATAGTAAAGATAGTTAGATTATATACTATTACTACTACGAAAAAGACAATCTAGAATTGGAATTTCAACAATCAAATGCCAATCGATCTTGGGAATCGATTTTGTCGCATTAATCCGGATTTTTGGCGCCAACCCTCTGAAAAGGCCAATTGTTGGAAAAACAAAAGTAGGGGAATAAATCTCCAAAATGATAAGAATGACCATGATAAGAAACGAGAAAGTATACAACTTAATGCATACCAATTCAAAGTCTTGATTATTGTGATGGCATGAGCTTTATCCGAACGACAGTTCCGCATTTAAAGTGAAAATATTATTTCAAATTAGGCTATTAATACTATACTAAACGTCATAAAAAATTTAACTATAAATTTAAATTAAACCCATTATAATAATATATATTATTTTGGAAATGCACTTAAAAATAAAAATGTCGCAATCTTATTCTTAATCTAGTGGCGCCATCTACCTATGTAGTGAAGTACTAATATCTTTGTGAATTCCATTATATATGATCACATCAAAGTAAATCTGAAAGACTATTAATTTAAAGGTGTTAGAATTTTTTTATTTACATAAGCAAACATATATATAAAATGTATTCGTTGTTGTAGACTTTAAATGATTAAACAGGCTGAGTTAAATTCTAATTTTCATTTATTTATGAGAGAGTGACGGAATGTACGTACATCTCAGTCAAAGTTTTTAAGCCAAAAAGAAGACAGAAAATCCCTGCTTTTTCTCAGTTAGGGATTTAACAGACAGACACGTGATCAAAGTGAAAGGAATAATAGCTATTTTCACTATATTATGTAAGTGTTTTAGGGAAAATGCATGGCGTCAAGGAGTCGCTGATTTAGAAATTTGTGTGCGCGTGGAAACGATTAAAATATTCTTTTAATAATAAATATGCCAAAACGAGAGATTTAATATACCTCCAGCGCGGGAAATAGAACGAAACTGGAGTTTAAGACAAGTGATTTTGGAATACATTAAGACTTTAAAATATATAATATTAGAATTCAAAGCAAAATTAAGCGAGATTATTACACACACACATATATATATATATATATATATATATAGTAAAGCACCGTTTATGCGTAGTTTGACCACAGTCCGTATTCGTTCGTATTCATTATAATGTTAAAGTGCTTCTTTTATACGACGCAAAGCTTCGGTTATCCGTCGTTTTCCCCGTTATTGAATGAGAAGTTTTCCTCCTTTCTAGTACGTGAACTGTGATAAATACACTATAACTTTGAAATCATTCATTATTGATGAATTAATAGAAGACAACTTGTCTGGTGCTAATTTAAGCGATAGTAAGGGATTAAAGATGCAATGGACTCCATTGAAAAACTTTGAACTTATTTATTTTGTCAAAAGAATAGTGAAGAAACATTCAATTCATTCGATACATAATTAAGTACTTAATAATCACAACAATCAACGCGTCAGACGATGGCTAATGATTCTTTAATAAAACGCCTACCTGCATGCACATAAATCGTACAAGATATGCATGATAAGTACTCAAGAAACACAATAAAGGTATAATTTTTCTCACTTTTAAAAAATGTTTAATTTAAAAATTTTATTATTGAAGTCCATATTGTTAATTTAAAAAATGTTAATTTTAGTTAAAACTTTATTGGTGCCAAAAGTTAGAAATTTGATTTGTTAAAAATTATTCAGATTTATATTCAATTATTAAATGAACACTGGGTGCTGAAACATGAATACAAATAAAAATGCAATTGTTGCTACACTTAATTGAGCACCTACCTTTTCAGGCACCTAAAAATAATTGACCGCTAAAGAAAGTAGCTGAAAACAGCATCACAATAGCTTCAGCAGCCCGTCGAAACTTTTTGATTTTTCAAAGCAATATTGTTGGAGATCTTTTGTAGATTTTTTTCTCATCGTTGAATAGAAAATTTGTTCTACACGTCTGCACGCCTGAAAGGCCGAGAACCGAAGGAAAAATTCCAACGGTCTCGAGGCTCCAGGATGCATGCGCTCACTACAGAAACTTCAAACCAAAAAGACAAAGGAATACTTCCAGACAGGTGACGCGCAGAACCGGAATACATTCAAAAACGTGCGCCGTACAAAATGGCGAGTAAATAGTTCCGTTAAATTAATTTGATTTATAATTGAATAAACTTGAAACATTAAAGGAAATGACATAAAAAGTTAAAGCAATTGATATTTAAGTTGATTATTAGAAAAATAAATAAGAAGATTTAAGATATTTAATAAACTGTAAAAAATTACCGTTAAAATTTTAAAAGTTGCCCAAGATGCCACAAGAAACGAAAGAAACTTTGGTGTCGAAGATTTAAATTATTTAAAAATATTGGCAAACCCGAAAAATGATGTAGTTGCCTTTTTTTGCAATCTAACACATATTATGTAATATTATGCTAGCACTATCTTAAAAAACTTTAAAATTAATACCTTTAAATGAATTTGCATTAGTAGTATTAAATTTGTAATTATCAAAGTTATTAGTTAAATTTCGATTATACGTATTTTCATTTATATCATTTATCATATCGTATATCATTTAATGTCAGTCCTTGAAATGGCGTAATGATGATTTACTGTATAACGAGCCTTAGTTAGTTAAATCAGCTCCATAACCAGATAATTTGCATCTTCGTCATACGTGGTACTTTGGCAGTAACGAAATTCACTTTTTGAGAATCAGTAGAAGACTTTCTAGTTCTCAATTCGAGCTCATTTAGCTAGCAACTTCTTTTCACAGATAGTTAAAAATCATGCCTCGTGCCATTACTTCCGTTTATAGATTCAAACCAGCGGGAGTGGCCTCCTCTAAACTTTCTCGTATACTTTTCAACCATTTCCCTTCCCCCTGCGTTGATAAAAAGTTCGAACCAACTGTAACCCAGAATGCAATGACTATCAGAAGGTTTTTCGTTGTAGATTATAGTGATAGTAAAATATTGAGGTGAAGAATCATATTCAAAAAGATGCGTATGTATTAAAACTTCGCAATATTTATTTTTTTATCAAACTTTATCAATGCAAGTTCCGCATGCGGAGAAGAAAACAGGAGAATAGCTTGCGCATGCACAGAGATTGCTTCCAGTACGCAAGTAAAACGAGACGCCCTAAATGTTTACTTCCTTACAAAATCTCGCCGCCAGAATTGGTTTTTGGCAAACTGCCAAGTTTTCGGAGTGTCCCTTCTTTGCACGCAGTACGCATGCGCATGGAGTTGAACAAGTATGCAATTATACAAAACGACAGACAGTCAGCCCGTTAACGGATTTGGCCCAAAATTTTATACGGACCTACATTCATGACGATAAAACTGTGTACCAAATTTTATCCATCTAGCTATTCAAGTTTTTGAGTTATAGTGTTCACATGACTTCGGACATACAGACAGACTTCCCGTTGACAGATTTTGTCCATAGAAACTTACTTGAATTTGAAAGAAACTTACAAATTATGTTTAAAGACCACATGCCAAATTTCATCCCCGTAGCTCTAATAGTTTTCGAGTTATCGTGTTCACAGACAGACATAATTCCCAAATTGTGTTTTTCGGACTCAGGGAGGTCTAAAATATGGAGATTCGTCAAAATCTCGCGTTCGAATTTTTTGACGATTACAATACTTTCTCTTTGTATACTTCGTATACGAGAAAGTAAAAATCGGGTAGCTTGTATCAATTCAAATTAAATATCATTTAATTCCTAGACTGTGTGGATTCATAAATTGCCAAGGAGAGTGACAGGAAAGCATGTGCACATGTTTCTTTTAAAAACCAAACCTCAGTAATTTAAATGACTTTTCATTGTTATCGAAAACTTCAAAAGCGGCATTTTCAAAGCCTCTTTTAGAAACTTAACAATAGTGACAGCAGATGTTGAAATATTCATGATTGTCTTCAAGCAGGTCATTAAACATTCGAATATTCCTGCTGACAGGGCATTTATCCGTAAATCGATTGCTGTCATATCCGGTTTTGAAGTTGTTTATGAACGAAACAGAAACTGACTCGCTCTGTTTCGCACTTCGAAATCAAACACATATAATGTAACGAATATAAGAGCTCATTCTGAAAGTAAAACAAATGTATCGGCGATTGGAATGAAGCAGGATATTGTTTAGCAACGGATTTTGAAACCCTCCGCGCTTTTCCGCATACACCTGGCGGAGTTATTTTCATCAAAATAGGGGGGAAGTGAAGAATGGAAGGGCGATGTTTACATTTTACTGGGCCTGATCTAACAAAGAACTCCGGAAATGGGCTCATATGACTCATTTCCTGACACCCCTTTCCGGTGTAAAATCGTCCAAAAGTGGTAGTCTCGGATATTGAAGCGATCAATACTTAATGGATTATATTTACTCTTGGTAATTATTCCAGCCTATGTCCTAATTTTAAACAGGTATAGTTTCCACTGATGTTTTCCTACCAGTTTTACATTTAGGGATTATGAATCCATCAGTATTTTTCTTATTTAACACTTCATTCACTATGCTGCAATCTTCACCATCAATATCTACATGCATATCCCCATTAGAGATAGCATTTCATATACATGATGAACAAAAAGTCCTCGACACATTTCAAAATTTAATAAAAAAAATCAAAAAATTGTGATATCAGTGTATCAGTTTACATTTTACTGGGCCTGATCTAACAAAGAACTCCGAAATGCGCTCATATGACTCATTGCCTGACACCCCTTTCCGGTGTAAAATCGTCCAAAAGTGGTAGTCTCGGAATCCGTTGCTGAACAGCAGACATCGATCGATTTTTATCACCTAACCATTCACCGTTTAAATAAACTACTTAAATAAACCTAGTTAGAAATTTTCTAAGCAACTAAATGAAAGAGCAACATGTTTCATTTCGAGTTGTCTTGTTAAGCGGATAAACTCAATTGAGCGGTAAGCTTCTTTATAAACGCAGCATTCTCAATAAATCATTTGAAGTTAATTAGCTTAGTAAATTTAATCTGTTGATGATAAATGAGCATCTCATTTAATAATTCTTTATTATTCGCATGAAATTAATACCCTCTCAAGCAATTTATTTGGCAAGCGGCTGCTTCAGAGTGTCAAGAAGTTTGGGTCTCAGGCAGAAACGGATTTCTGTTCTCGTTCGAATTCTTTCGCATTAAAAATTTGTAAGCATTTTCGAATTCTTTCGAATATTCCGCATTTCGAAGCGATACGGTTTTGAATATCGTATAACATATCTCGCACCAACTTTAAATTTTTATTTTTAGCATATGTCATTAATATAATAGCCCAGATCTCTCGGTAACACTCTTGCGTCACCTACAATATAACTCGCGCCATAGCACAGCGAGACGTTAAACAGCATTACTTCATTGTTAGAGAACATAAATTTCAGTCATTTTAAATTTAAAAGAGTCATTGTCGTTCTAATTTCAAATTTGATAGCTCTAAAATAGTGAAATAAAATTTGCTATCCATTGATATTAAGTCTATCTCGCTATGATCAATAGTTCCCGAGAAATTTTAAATTATATTAATCATATATTTCAAATTAATTTCCGTTTTTTAATAGAAAACAGTAAATTACGTCAGTGGTGTATCATGCGCGTGATATAGTTTGGACGCCACGATGCATCTGATTATTTAGTGCAATCGTGATGATATAATCTGATAATATTTTTTGGCAACGTTAAAATTTACACAAAGACATCTGAAGTGCAAGGAAAATTGTTAAACAACGAGAAATACTTCACACGGAATGTTGTTTACCAAGAGGTTTTTTGAATAAAGAAATATGTAAAAAAAATATTTCCTGTCATAATACATATGTTTATTTTATTTGTTTTCAATCAATGTTAGACATTTCTCTCACATATACATCTATTTAAACACGTCAGATTTGACGGGAAATCTCTCGAATGAAGAGGCAATTTCCAGCCGGCACACCATGACGGGTGATTTTCTAGTCATAAAGAATAGTCCACCACACTCAATTTAAACTAACTACACATGAAGTTATTGTGCTTATTCAATTTTTTCAACATCTGATAATTCACCGACTGTTTAGTGGGAATATTTTCTTAGAGAAAAGAAGATTTAATTGAGGAAATGATTTGCTCAAGATTAAGAAGATTCCTGTATTTATCGTATTAAATTTATCTTTATCATGAAATCAAAAATATTATGTAAACGATGTAATTGGTGTGTTACGGAAAGATATTTGAAAGTGTTTCACGTTGCAAGGTAAACTAATTTCAATCTTTAAAAAAACCAGCTGCCCATTTGATACTAAGCAAGAGCCATCTGTTAAAAATTAATTTCATTTTAGAAAGGCGCGAATAAATTGCTTTCCGGGTAAAGCCCGTTTCTTTGTTGGTTCTGCAGTAAAACACGAATGTGGACAGCAGAGTTCGCGATAGTGAGATTGTTTAAAGATTAAAAATAACACCTTATTTTGTACTAAGTAGTGAATTCCGATATTATCCAATGAGTTTTTAATGGAACATAAAACATAATAACGATAAATAACGATCCATTATTGGCAAAGTTTCCCAATTTGAACTAGTATGTTCTACCTCCACACTAAGCTGTATTTTGCACACCTAGTGGAACAAAACCATTTTTACTTTCATATAGCGGAGGGTGGGGTAAAATCGGGTAATCCAAGTGACGTAAGACTGAAACAGTAAGTATTGATGATTCCTCCGATGAAGACGATAGAAAGACATCAGACGTTGATTATTTATATTTTCATGATGTATTTTTTAATTGAAATAAAGAAAAAGGTTTAATCCGATGTAAAAACTGTCTTAACTGGGCCCCCAAAAGCTGCATTGGCGCTGAGGAAGAAGCCAACTGCTTTACATGTGAATTTTGTAAAAAATATTCTTAAATTATCGTATAAAATAAAAATGATTGCAACTTTTCCACTGAAAATCGAATTATCCTAATTTCCCATAATGTTAATTTGTCTACTGGTTTTATCCCACTAGTGGGGTAAAACCGGGTAGTTTGACTTTTTTTATAAAAAAAATCATCGATAAATAAGTAATGAAGCTTTGAATTTTCTGCAAAGATATATTGTGCTCCGATAAACGATGAATATTTTAGCTAAATTTGACAAACTCTATATCGCATATTTTAGTAATTAAGATCGTAAAGAAAGAGTGATGAGTTCATAGCTCCGTATTGAACTTTGCTTTTTCATGTCTCTTTCCGTCTAATCTTGGTTTTCTATTTTCCTGAAAGTATGGTTTTTCAGCGATTCTTGCCAAACGGCTCGTGTATTAAAAATTTGAAGATTATCACTCTCGAGCATAAAATTTTCTTCAACTTTGTCCCAGTAGATTTTTTTTGCAACTTTATTAATAAATTAATGTGCTTGTTTTGTAAATACGAAGGATAAAATTTGTTTGGAAGGAATTAATGTGTTTGTTACATGTTTTATTAATTATTATTAATTATTAATGTGTTATTATTAATGTGTTATTATTAATTGTTATTAATTATTAATGTGTTATTATTAATTGTTATTAATTATTAATGTGTTATTATTAATTGTTATTAATAATTATTATTATTAATTGTTATTATGTGTTAATTAATTGTTATTATGTGTTAATTGATTGTTATTATGTGTTATTATTAATTATTAATGTGTTTGTTAATGTGTGTGTAATTTGTTAAGAAGGAATTAATGTGTTTGTTTTGTAAATACGAAGGATAAAATTTGTTAGGAAGGAAAAATTTGAAGACTACCTCCACTCTCGAGCGTAAAATTTGCTACAATTTTGTCCCAGTAAATTTTTTTGCAACTTTATTAATAAATTAATGTGTTTGTTTTGTAAATACTGAGGATAAAATTTGTTAATGCAATATTGTACATTGATTGTTTTAAATTTGTAAATATGGCTTTGTAAGATAGTGTGTATATAGGTAGGGTTGACTTAATTGCAAAGCATTGATGTGGGATGTATAAGGGCCAAATAAATAAAACATGAAACCAGCGGGAGTGGTCTCCCCTAAACTTTCTCGTATACTTCCCAAAAAGGTCTCATTTTCCCTCTAACTAAGGTTGCTATACGTCCCGTATACTATTTGTCCCGTTTGCTTCCTAAACTCTGAGTCATTATAATTTTAAAATGACATGCGCCCATTTTTATGATTAGGTGTAAAAGGAAAATGATAACAATTAAAAAAATTGCGTAAGGTCTCAATTTTTACGCGCGCTGAGGTACCACAACTTTATTTAAAGTTTTTGAGATCGAAATCTTACTACAAATATCATGCAAGATTTTACCATATCTTCCATCTGGAGAATGTCAGAACGAAGTTTCGGGTTCAGGGGGTTGCAATAATTTCCGAAGCTACAATACTTCGTAGACCGCCAAGGTCAAAAGTCAACTATACTAACTTGAGTAAAATAAGCGAAACGCTCGCCAACACACAGTCGCAATGTGCATTTTGAACCAGATATGCTATTTGAACATCTTTTTTTCAATGGATTGAAACGAAATTTGAGCACAGGTCTATAATTAATATTAGCAAACTTCATACCAATTTTTATTTATCTAAGCCAAAGGGTTTAGGAGATATAATTTTTACAAGTATGCGATTATACAGATCGACAGACAGTCAACCCTTTTACGGATTTGGCCCAAACTTTTATACGGACCTACATTCATGATGATAAAACTGTGTACCAAATTTTATTTATCTAGCTATTCAAGTTTTTGAGTTATAGTGTTCACATGACCGCGGAGAGACAGACAGACAGACTTCCCTTGGACGGATTTTGTCCAAAATTTGAAGGAAACCTGCAAATTATGTGTCAAGTTCGCATACCAAATTTTATCCCTGTATCTCTAATAGTTTTTGAGTTGTCGTGTTCACAGACAGACAGACATACAGACGCACAGACACACGGACAGAAATAATTCCAAAATTGTGTTTTTCGGACTTAGGGAGGTCTAAAACGTGGAGCTTCGTCAAAATCTCGATTTCGAATTTTTTGACGATTACAATACTTTCTCTTTGTATATTTCGTATACGAGAAAGTAAAAAGTGGGTATGTATAAATCAATATGCACCCTAACAAAATGAACACCTAGAATAATAAAAAGAGACGCAAGGTTAAACCTTTTTGGCCCTGTCATATTTTAAAGT
>BGPR01000500.1:442795-476227 GCA_013235015.1 Araneus ventricosus | reverse complement strand
GGAATGGGAATTCGCATAGGTTTATTAGGCATGATTTCTGATCAATACGTATCTGCAAAATACTTCAACCATTCCTCTTCCATGCTCAATTCCATAGTTGCTTCGCAGTTTTGGTTAGTATTATTTTCCTCTAAATAATCTTTTAGATAAACAGTCGGACCTCTGTTTAACGAAGTCGCTAAATCCCGAAAAAAAGTTCGTTATATGGAAAATTCGTGAAATAGAAATTCACCTTTTAAAATACTTCGAACTACATAAAGCAGATTTTAAATTCATAAACACTAAATATTATTAAAAAAGTAATTAATCACACCTTTATTTTGTAAATTAATATATTTTTTTATATATTTTATCCATCAAAAAGAAATCTGCAAGGAAAACAAGAATAAAACATTGTCCGGGAATGCCCTGTATTTTCAATTTAAAAAAAATTTTATATTAAAATTAATGAATTTTAGCATTTCATCATATGAAGGTTTGTTGATTTCTGCATCATGATCATTTCCATCTTCATCATCTTCGTCTTCATCGCAATTCATTGCCCTATTGTTTTTATTTTTCACACTGTCCACTTCAAAACTGCCTCATCCACATCTTCATAGTCACGCGCTTTTAAACGTTTTGAAAAAGAATTCGATGAATCATAATTTTGTATCTTATCAAGATTTTTTTATTATGGTTGATAAGCTGTTTGGAGGAATACCAAATTTTAAAGCAATGTCCTTTTTTCCACGCCTTGATCCACCTCATGAAGAATTAAATTTTTTTCTTTGATGCTCAAACACTTTCGCTTTCACATTTTCCAGCTTCAAGGTCATTGATCACCATAAAATGTGTTAAAAGAAAGAATAAGTTTGAAATGTTTAGAAATATTTTGAGGAATAGGGAGAAAAAAATATTGGATCACAAGAAAAAGTTCGTTAAATAGAGAATGCACTTTGCTATTTGGAGGTTATTCTACGTTACATTACATTACATTACACCACCTGCATCCCCGTGTTTAGGGCCATTTGGCTCCTTTCCGGTTTGGGTGGATGGACTTGAATTTTATTTTTTAAGAAAGGACAAAAACAAATAACAGGTACAAAAACAAATAAAAAGGAAAAAGAAACATACACTGGAGAGAACAGCATATAAAACAATACAAAATAGAAAATAATACGTAGAGGGAAAAAAACATAAGTAGCCGGAAGTGTGTGTCAGTCTGGGTGGATGAGTGCTCAATTATTATCCTCTACAATGAGATTGTTCTCATCACATATGAAACGCATTAGGAGTCGAAGTCGGCTTCTTGAGAAGTTGTTCGTGAGAATGTTTTCCAACCACTGTAATTTCAGTGACACTGTTGGAGTTTGGAAATGCCAGGAGAGGGTAAACGGACATTTTGTGGCATAGTGCATTGGATGTCCTTTTTCTCCGCACGAGCAGTTGTCATGTGTTCGAATATTGAAGCGAAGAAGGTATGAAGGGAAAGGCCCGTGTCCTGTAACGAACATTATCTCTTCTCTATTCCATCCTACTGGCTTGTTTGAGACCCTAGGCACTATATCGCGTGTACTGCGGCCAGTTTCTCCGTTATCCCAGTTGTCTTGCCAGATGCTTACAGCAGTAGACTTGAGGTTATTCTACGAAGACGAAATTCGCAAAATGTTCTCGGTTCCAAGAAAAAGTTTGCAAAATAGACGTTCGTTAAATAGAAGTCCGACTGTACAAACTAGTTCAATAGAAACTCAGTGTTACCAATATCCATGTTTAGGCAGAAAACGGGACACAAGCGGGACAAATAGTTATACGGGACTGAAGAGTGAAATACGATGACAATCCCGCATATACGGGACGTATGGCAACACTATATACGGAGGCAAAGAAGGTACGACCTCGAGAGACAACTTATGTTGTCTGGTGTCCCCGGAAACAAATATTGTCTTCAGAATGAATGACAACATTAGATAAACCTTTAAAGAATGCGATGAACAGCTTCTTCTTGATTACGGGACACCTCGCCCCTGGCCCTGGAGACGAGTCCATTGTCAGGATAGTGCTGAGCAGGATAGTGCTGTATATATATATATATATGATATTTTAATTTTTTAACTTTCCTAAATAATCTTAACAACACCTCATTTTAAATACTTCTACTTTCATCATATTTAACGCACTACAACTTTCTTTTCAAATCACGAGTTTCAAGGGGAATTCCCTATTCTGGGTAGTTAAGCGTTCTGCGCATTCATTTCTCCCCTTTTTCACGCCGGCATGTAAGCTTTTAACAACAACGCGCCGCTCGGGCGTAAATTTCTGAATTCTGGTCATGGAGCTGCAAACAAATTAAATACTTTAATTATGAAGAAATAATGCCTGATGCCTAAATAAAAGAAGATTTAAACAAATATCGTCTCTTCCATGATGAAAATGGACTGCCTTTCACCTTTTTAAAGTCTGAACTTTCATATATATATATACACTTTATCGTACATCGATGCTTCCATCCGGAGGGTCACCAAAATGTGCAAGACACTTTAGATGACGTGGTTTCATGCTGCCGCAGACTTGGTCGGCTCTAAATTCTAACAGAAATTGACAAGCAGAAAAAAAGGACTAAACCTGTGTAACGAGGTTATTAACCTCCTGATAAATAGAATGAAGGAGACCTACACTAGTTTAAACTTGGGAACTAAAATTCATTTAATAGCAAGTCGCAGTTCCATTCCGAGATAGAACCATCCTCCTTGTAGTAATAGAAGAATCCAATAGAAAATCGTCTCTTTTTACCGAACATTTCGCATGATCCTTCTTCGTATCGAGCATCGGATCCGCCTCTGTTCTTCCAGACGCGGGGTTTGTTGCCGGACTATTGCATGAATAAATAAAAATGAGTTTGCACACGTGGTTAAAAACCGACTAGCATCTCGAGCGGAAAGCGGAAGAGAACAGATGCCGGGCGGTAGAAATAAAAGGTAAAATTCGAAATATATAGAGAGGGCGGAATTTTTCCAGAACCTAAAACGCTGGTCTGCTTCGTGCCACGGATGGGAATTTGTTGACTTTGGAGTTCTGGTCTATTTGCTGTGGTCTCGATACACACTCAGTAGAAACGGGCTCAGATATGAAAGTTGTTTGTCGGCTACAAAAACGAAAATCCCTTCTATGGAACAGACGCCTTATCAGAGCTGTAGTGGACCGCAGGGAATAAGGAATTTTAAAGATTAAATCTTTTCATCTTGAATGTATTCTGCCTTAAATGGTTTCGGTTTCATAGAGGACTTTTCGCCGAAGCTCTTTTGCTAAAAAATGTTGCCTTGGATATTTTCGCTTGGTTAAATATTTGATAAAGATCAGGCTTTTGTTTATGTTAGAGATTTATTAAACGCTTTCGGTGAAGAATATCTTAGAATTTCCATAAAATTTGCTTTCAATAAATACCTTTAGAAGAGTCAATACATCTAAACCTCTCATTTTAAATTGAAAAGCCTTGCCTACTCTTTTTTTTTCTTTTTCAAAAAAATCTTTTTTTTAATAAAACCTATTTTAATTTTTTAATTTGGTTTTAGAGTTTGCATTTATTCTTTAGTCTTTTCAATTAGTGTTTATTTTTATAATTCGTCGTTTAACAAGCAAATCCATCGATCTCAATTTTTTGAAATTTCAATAAGAAAAAAAATATCTACATTTTTCGGAAACAAGAACGAATTTTTCGGACTTTTTTTCACATCCGATAGGAACATGCGGCCTCATGTTTATATCAGTTGTTAAAAAATTCATAAATATTCATTATTGATTGAGAAAATTTCAGTTTCCCCCCCCCCCTCTTTGAAATTTCCAAAAATTGAGATACGTGGTGTTGCTTGTTAAGTGACGAATTTCTTTTTTGAATATTTAGCTATTAATGAAGCTTTTCTAAACAAAGTTCTGTTAACATTGAAAAAAATTAACTTAACAAAAAAAATGAAAAGATACACATAAAATACATAATAAATGAAAGCATGTAATATAGAGTTTTATAAACATACTTTTAGCAAAGTGCTAAAAAAACAGAATTTTTTTATATTAACAATTTTCTACTTTTTAGTTCCTAATTCTTTCAGTCTTTTTCATTATTTTAGTTATTATGGAATCTTAAAATCATTTTTTCTCGAATTCACTAGAAGGCGCGACTCATATGAATCAAAATATAATTAAATCAATGGACTGACTGATAATTAAATTCTGAAAATACAGAAATATTGTACTTTCGTCGAGAAAACACAAGTTTACAAAATTTGAAAACTATAATACATCATGAAATGAATGAAAAATTAGTTATAAAATTCCATCTTTACAAATATAAAACAATTCAAATTAAAAAAATATTTATAAAAATCGTAATTGTTTAAAATCCCCATCATAAATTCAAGGAATATTTGTTTTACGGTTGGGTTTCCGTGGGCACTAAAACTGTCGCAGTTATGAAGCTTTGGTATAGCTGCTTTGGTCGATTTGTTTCGATGGCCGCTCAGAGGAAGATCCTCTAATCAGAGCGCAGCGGTTGCTCAACGTGGCCGCTGATTGCTTTAAAATTATGAAATTCAAAGCTCATAACTCGATCAGTTTTAGTCGCAGATGAGTGGATTTTTTTTTGGTTTAAAATATGTGTATGTCAAAAATATCTCACTAATTATGGATAATAGTTACGGTGGTGTTTATAAAAATTCAGAATTCGTAATTTTTTCAGCAGCACATTTAGGCATTCAAAAAGCATCTCTATATATAAACCGATAAGGTACGTGGCACAGAAAACAGGTTTATTTCTCTTTAGCCGATGGCAGCGATCGGTTTGTTTAGAAAACAAAACCGGTAGCCATGTTAGGCCTAACTTCTTAAGTATAGTGTATAGCCTACAACTATATTATATCCGGTGTAAAACAACTTTTTCTCGAAAAAAATGAGTGTAAGACGAAGAGTTCACAGTATTTCTTACAATATAATGGAACTTTGGATGAAATTATTCCCAAGAGATCAGTTGGAATTGAAGCTGATTGGTTCGGGTGAAGCCAGAGATCGTTCAGATCAGCGTCAAATTAGTTTAAGTCAGCGAAGGGGAAATCGTGTTAAATTCCCAAATTTAGGTGAACATAATGGAGCTTATTATTGTCAACATTGTATATTGTGTACTTTTCTGTTATACGCATGCCACTTGGTGCTTCTTTTTGGCTTGGCGAATTTTCTTGGAGCGCTGAATCGCCACCTTGGCTGAAATTCTTTCTTGGCGATAGTTGAGGCACGCTGTATTTTTGGCTAGCTGAAGCGTCAGGAGCCAGAGTGCGCCAATTTGGCCGAAAATGCACGGTGTGTGTATAATAGGGTGGCCCTTATTTTTTGAAGTTCTAACTTCGAATCGCACACCCTCCATTTTTGTTCTTAGAAATAATTAGAGGACTCATTTATTCAAATCAAAGGTCGGAAACACGTGTCGCATCGCGGTAGAAGTAGGAAGCATGTGGTGCAAGCAGCGACTTGTTCGTTCATGTCTCGCTCCTTCCTACGCCGGCGTCTCGTTCTCAGTCTACTTTAGTCGCTGTTCGGATCAACTATTAGTGAAATTATGGCTTCGAATTTGAGAAGTGGTGATAGAAATATTTATTCAATTGGTAGTGAACGTCACCAAATTACCGGATGCAAACTTCCATCTAATCGGCAAGTACTATCGGTGCTATTTTATAATTTACATGAAGTTAAATTATCCATAAGGGAAAGTGCCAACTTGGCATGCCTCATTTTCTGGGAGAAAGCAAGGATTCCTACAAGAGCGACACCTCATTGTGTAGAAAAGATCATGAAGATGTACAATCGTTGGCGCAATCTTCAAAAAAGTGCCTGCCGTGGGTCAGGAACGCAAGAAGGAAATGAACGTAATTTTATATCAGATTTAAATGATTTATTTAATATTGCTCCGGCTAATGCCTTGGAAATCGTAAAAATTGAAGAAGACAGAAAATTTTTATTGAGTCAAAGAGAACCAGGACGGAGAGGATGTCTAATGGGAATCGACATGAAGCTAGCAAAGAGTGAAGAAAGGGTATATTGAGAGTCATAGAACAAGAAAACAGACGGGCTAAGGCTCATCATAGTTCGGAGATCGATGACAATTTCATGGATTCATCAGAAGAATCGTCAGGTACCGAAGATATTTCTGATCAACCTGGGCCTTCATCAAACATTACCCAGTCGTCTCTTGAGGAAAACATAAATGCGCAGATAGAATTAAGAATGAAAATTGTACTTGGGAGGAAATGTTTCTTAACTCCAAAAATAATGACTGTACTCGATCGATTCCACATTAGTCAGAGAAGTGCCGTTTTCATTCTCGAAGCCGTAGCTGAGTCTTTAGGACTTAATATAGATGAATATGATGTCTTCTTAATATAGATGAATTGGTAATCAATCAAAATACGATCCAAAGATATCGGGAAGATTTTCGTAAGACGAAAGCTACTAGGATTAAAGAAATATTTAAAGAAAATGAACCTAGTTTCGTATGCGTTCATTAGGATGGTAAACTGCTACCTGCTTTAAATGTGAGAGATTTAAAAAGTGAAAGACTGCCTATTATTGTTACATATAAAGATGAAGAAAAATTGCTGGGAGTGCCGAAATTAGAGAAATTCTTCAGGGAAGGAGCTAGCTATGGCTGTCTGGAATCTTTTAAAAGATTGGGGATTGGAAGATAAAGCTCAAATTCTCTGTTCTGACACAACTAGTTCGAACACGGGTCATTCAACGGTGCGATTACATTTCTAGAGCTGTATGCAGATCGAGATATGACATATTTTCCATGTAGGCATCACATATATGAATTAGTGCTACGAAGTGTTTTCGAATATGAGTTAAACGAAGTGACTTCTATTCCAGATGTTGCTATTTTTAAAAATATCAGAGAAAATGGAATAATTTGGAAAAAGAAAATTATATGGACGGATATAAATACTTGAACGCAATATGTAGTGAGAGCAAAATACTGAGTAATGTGAATTATCTTTCTAATGCGCTAAAAAATAAAAAAAATGAGAAGCGATTATCGGGAGCTCGTTGAATTATGCATAGTCTTAATTGGAAGGAACTCAGACTCGACTATCAAAATCAGACCACCAGGGACTTTACATCATGCTCGATGGATGGCCATTTATTCCTTTAAAATATTTTTATTCAGACAGCAATTGTCTTTACAAATGTCTGAAGTGAATGGTCTGAAGAACATTTGTTTGTTTCTTGTGACAGTATATGTTAAATCATGGTTAGAGAGTTCATCCGCAATTGGTGCTCCATTTAATGATTTAATGTTTTTTAAAAAGTTAAAGAAATATGAAAACATAAATCGGGGCATTTCGTCAATTTCTTTGAAGAAGTTTTGTAATCACCTGTGGTACTTAAATGAAGAGTCAAGCATTTTAACGATTTTTGATAAAAATGTTAATATTGCATCCAAAAAGCGCATCATAGAGAATTTGAAACGGGGAAATCTTCATACTGAAAGAAAATGTATTGTTCAGCCTAATGAAGTTCCCTTACTTCTAGGTAAGATTTTAATTTTAACACTATATATTTTATTTACTAAGAATAATTTTTATTAGACAATACTCTTTGATTTTATAATGATAGTGAATTTTTTTCATTTATCAAATTTTTAACAAGATTTTCTCATTTATATTTACACATTAAGTTGTTCAGAATTTAGATATGTTATCGTACAATTAGTTATTGGTTTTATTTTTTTCAGAAAAAGCAATAGACTTCATTTCTCAGAAAAGTTTAAATTTGTTAAAGAAATTGAATATCGACATTAGCTTTCTGAATATCAGCCCAAATCTTTGGGATAGAGACGATTCTTATTTAAAGTCACAAGAAATATTCCAAAATCTCAGAGTTGTTAATGATACAGCTGAAAGAGGGGTGAAATTGATTCAAGATTTTAATGGATTATTAACTGTAGATGAAGAGCAAAGACAATTTCTTCTTCAGTGTGTCGAAGACCACAGGAAGCAGCATCCGGCCTGCAAGAAGGTTACTCTGAAACGAAAATGTGACTAAATATATTATTAAAAAGTGTTCAAGTATTAAAATTGTATGGTTAACTGTATTAAAAGTTAAAATTCTAAACAAAATCAAGACATTTTTAATATGAATAATAAATATACATTTCAAAAAATATTTAATTTTTCGTTTTTACTCCTGTATTTTTATATAATCATATAATCAAGCTCGATGCGGCAGGGGTTAATCTTTATATATTGAAGAAATATTTGGAATACTTTCATATTATGGTAAAAGGAAAAAAATTAGGAGTGTGCGCTTAAAAAATGTTAAGTAAATTTTTCACCATTATAATAAGGGCCACCCTAGTGTATAATGGAGAGCAGATGCTCTGTGCGGGATCAGCTAGTAAAATATAATTCTTTAAGTCGCTAAAAGGTTTTACAATTGGAAGTATGCCTATCTCTAAAGGTTTAAAATTAGGTATTAGATCAGTTTCGAGTGAACACCCTTTATATAGAAATAGAGATATATAGGAATTTCTACATACCGGAATTTCTATATATCGAATTTTTTTACCAGGAATCTTCGAGTTCGGTGTATAAACCATCTCGTTCTAGGAGCAAATAGTATTCATCGGTATCGTTAGCGGAATATACAGGGTGTTCACACTTATCATGGTCTAATAGATAATTTCTAAACCGTTAGAGATAAACATATAGTCCTAGTTGGAAAAAAGGTTTAAATGAGAGGAGAAATTATATTTTATGTTTTTGGAGTCGATAAATACATTTCTGAAAAAGTTACGAATTCAATTTTTTTTATACGGTCCCCCGGTCCTATCAGTCATTTTTAGTGAAATATTTTTTACGTACTAACATTTTAAATAAAAAAAGTTCCACTCTTCTGCGACTAAAACTAATAGAGTCATTGAACTTTGAACATCGCTGACTTGGACCACTTTACACCATTCCAATAGCCACCTCGAACACGATCCACCAATCAGTGCGTAACATTTACTCGTCGAGGTCGCTGATTGGTTTAAAATTATGAAATTCAAAGCTCCACAACTCGGTCAGTTTTAGTCGCAGAAGATTGGAACTTTTTTTGTTTAGAATGTTAGTGTGTGAAGGATATTTTACTAAATATGACTGATAGGACCGGGAGATCTATAAAAAAATTGGAAATCTTAACTTTTTCAGAAATGTATTTATCGACTCAAAAAACATGAAATATGATTATCCCCTTCATTTGAAATATTTTTTTCAATTGAAACTATATGTCTATCTCTAATGGTTTAGAAATTAGCTATTGGATCACTATAAGTGTGGACACCCTGTATAGTTATGAACTTCTTGAGTAGCAGAAATAACACGCCCTGAACAAAAGGTTATTAAACAGTTTTGTGCTTCCTTGGCTTTAGAATAATCTATACTCTTCCGTTGGTCCAGTCAAGAAAGAATTTCCTGTGACTTTTACTCTTAATCAAAATATACGTTGTCTCCTTTCTTTTCTTCGCCTTCTAACTCTTGGAATTGTTTTCCTTTCTTGAAAAGTTTTACGCGAAACTTTCGGTTTTAGCTCCTCAGCGCCGGTGATTACGTCTGCTTTTAAGATGAACCCGCCGGACGTTTTGATAGTGAACAAGATAAACTGGCCTTCTAAAATATCTCCTCTTAAAGCAGAGGCACTCTCTGTTTGGTTTTTCGATCCGGGATCTCTTCGGGAAAATGGGCTCCGGCACGACGCTGCAAAAATTTACTTTTTAGAATCTTCGTCGAATGACGTCATTAAATGCCATCTCGAATATCAGGAATAGCTTAAGGTATCCGACTGGTTTAAAATCGTCGTTTTTGATGAAATTATCTAAAACCTTTTTATGACTTAATTTTGTAGCCTGTTTAACCAGCTTTCTAAAACTGTCTCACTTTTTACTCTACGTGAATTAGAAATGGAGTTACAGCTGTTTTATTACCGATCTGTAAGCATTATTTTATGTTGCATGAAAACTTTAAATGTGTTTTCTGAGAAATGATATTTTTGAGGAAAACTGTCGAACGTAACAATGATTTCTCAAATGTTATTCAAATATTCAAATGAAATTTTCTGAGATTGTTTTCTGTACTATGCTTGATGTTTTCCTCTAAAAACTAAGGTCAATTTTAAAATCAAGTATTATTTTTAAGTACTTAAATATAAACAAAGAGCTTTTTTTATGAAAAAATACCAGTTTAGTAACTATGTTCAGCTATATCTCAAAACTATTTTGAAGTACAAGAAATATTTTAGAGTATAACACAGATAACTGTCATAAAAATGTACTCCTACAAGGACTTAAGTATATTTAGAATATGATTTTGTCTATGGCTGTTAGCGTAAGGCAAATATTTTACTCATTTTTCTTCAAATTTCTCAGGTTTTTTTAGAAAAATATTATTTTGAAAGCCTAATTTTGCAATATTTTCATAGTTTTAAAACATATGCAGTTGATAAATAACATTAAAATATATATATAAGTTATTTTTCAAAAAAATGTCTCCGAACACAGTCGGATAGCTTAAAGTTGAAATAGTTTCCAGTTATCCGTGAGAGCTTTTTAATGACTCGCAAAATTTAAAGTAAGAATACTATCCAAGCCTTTGTGCTCGGAAAAGTAATTCGATGCATTATTCTTCACTGAATAGAAGGGCTCGTCTTATTGCTTCGACACCTAAAAAATATACTTGTGCAGGTTTGTTTCTTCCAAAACATTAATCCGCGACTTTTTTTCAACTCTACATGTGTTTTTTCAACCATCGAAATCAAGAAACCTCAAAATGACACACCGCCCAGAATGGTGTCAAGACACTCAATTGCAAAGAGTTTAATATTTTACTGAAAGCTTCATATATTTGAAAAAAATACAGGTTCCCTAATTTGGACAATCCATTAGAAAAATATATTAAAGATACGTTAGCAATACTAGGCAAAATTGGCTGCTGAATTCTTAGATTTTGTCGACAATTTTTATTTTTCGCGTATATATGAAAACTGAGGCTGTATGCGTACAAAATGCGGATTGTGCAGAAACTGCAAAAAATGATGGACCGCAGCGTTTTAAATTAGATGTGGAGATGTTATCTCGTATCGAAAATGAACACGATTTTCTAAACCGCGTCATTTTCTCAGATGAAGCAACATTTCATGTGAACAACAAAGTGTATAATCACAACTGTAGAATTTGGGGCTCAGAAGATCTCCATGCTGTACAGGAAGTGGAAAGAAACAGTCCAAGACTCAATGTGTGGTGTGCTCTTGCTCATGAGACAGTCATAGGACCATTTTTCTTTGCTGAGACTTCCGTGACGGCACACATTTACCTGTACATGTTGAAATTTGCGCAATACCCAAAATGCAGCATTAACAACCCACTGTTATCTTCCGACAACGTGTAGTCCCTCCTCACTGGGGCACGGAGCATTTCGAGCATTTTTGGAGACTGCTTCCCCTAACCAATGGATAGGACGCGGTGGCCCGATTGCCTGGCCACTAAGATCTCCAGACGTCACTCCACTGTATTTTTTTCTTTTCGGACTAACAGCATTAACAACCCACTGTTATCTTCCGACAACGTGTAATCCCCCCTCACTGGGGCACGGAGCATTTCCAGCATTTTTGGAGACTGCTTCCCCTAACCAATGGATAGGACGCGGTGGCCCGATTGCCTGGCCACTAAGATCTCCAGACGTCACTCCACTGTATTTTTTCTTTTGAGGCTAACAGCATTAACAACCCACTGTTATCTTCCAACAACGTGTAGTCCCTCCTCACTGGGGCTCGGAGCATTTCGAGCATTTTTGGAGACTGATTCCCCTAACCAATGGATAGGATGAGGTGGCCCGATTGCCTGGCCACTAAGATCTCCAGACGTCACTCCACTGGATTTTTTTCTTTTGGGACTAACAGCATTAACAACCCACTGTTATCTTCCGACAACGTGTAGTCCCTCCTCACTGGGGCACGGAGCATTTCGAGCATTTTTGGAGACTGCTTCCCCTAACCGATGGATAGGACGCGGTGGCCCGATTGCCTGGCCACTAAGATCTCCAGACGGCACTCCACTGGACTTTTTTCTTTTGGGGCTAAGTCAAAGACAAAGTCTACTCAAGGGAGATCCGTGATGTTGAAGACCTTCGTGCATCAATAACCGCTGCTATGGCTACTGTGGCTACGGAAATGCTTCCGCGGACATGGCCGGAATTCGATTGCCGGCTGGATATCCTCAGAGCCACTAAGGGAGCCCATGTGGAAGTGCACTGATTTTTTAATAAAAACTTTCTGAGTACTGTTATCTAATTTTACATTTTTCTTATGTTTTTTAACTTTCTGTTAAGTATAACGACCTCTCCAAATTAGGGACATTTGATTCGGACACCCTGTATTTTTCATTTGGATGTTGCCCATCTACGAAAGGGAAGTCTCATTGGTCATTACGAGTTTTTACGAAAATCGTCTTGTAGATGCACGGTAGAAACAGTCCAACAAAGAGGATAAGGGAAAATGACGCTTTGTTCATGAATATTCCGAAAACAGGAAAAACACCACTTGTACCAATTAGCAACATAAACAGATAGCAAATCACTAATAATAACAGTAACAGCGCTTTTAGAAGCGATTAGATCACCAGCTTAACAGCTCGCACTGCAGACAAAATTCCAAAGAGATTGTCTCCTCATTTTCCGACAGAATGTGACATCACATAGAATCATCTAGTACATTCTAAGTATCTCAGTTCCTATTAGAGATAAGACGATAATTGGAGCATTTTCGAGAATCTTCATTTTGTCGCCAAATAGTCACCATATTTGTAGCTAAGGTCAGAGGCATTGGCTTGACCTCCCCTTTCATCCAATAAAACATCAGAAAATATCTCTTTCCAACCATAAGGCTAAAATTGGAGGGACATTACAAGTTCGTAAAACTACTTTCCTGCTGTATTGTGTTCTAAATTTTCTCCTATTATTATTTTATTATTTGCTTTGTTTACAAAGAAGTTATAGCCGTTTGTAATATATGCAATTGTGTTGAATAACCCCGCACTTGTATCGCAGGAACAACACTTTTTCGTTAAAAATTATTTGCCGATCTCCTGAAATAAAAATATAACACTTCACATTTCGTTCGATGAATAGAAATAAAGCGGGGAAAAAACAAAATAAAAATTTCTATGACCAAGAGCTTCGAAGAAAAGGCCAAATTTTCTGGATAGGGGCATAAAACGGCCAATGTGGCAATTCTGCCTTGTGCTGATGATTTGGATAATATGGGAACACAAATGACGAAGCACTAATTTCTCTTCAAATTTTTATTCTAACTGACTTCCTTCTTAAAAACACTTCATTCTATATTTGATTTTTAGTAACATTTTATATGTTGCCATACTAAGAAAGGTATATTTTTAAAAAGACAAAAAGAATAATGTAAAATCGTCTGCTATCGACGCTAAATTAAATTTGATTAAAACGCAGATAATAATATATGCAGAGATGGCTTAATAAAATCGTCTGCCGTCAAAAAACCAAAAGAAGAAGAAAATAAATTAATCAAATATATATAAAATGGTATTTAAGGGCAAAATAAATGCGCCTCTACTGATAAACAAGCGAGATTTAAAAGATTTTGGGGGGTCCTTGAAAGATCCTCACTCTTCGTTTCCACCGGCTTTTAAAAACATCAATGTATAGCTTTTAAAAAATTTATGGTGAAGGTTGTGCTTGTGTGTGTTTAAGTAACATGTAAATTGGAAACATGATGTCACACTTAAGGAATTTCATAAATTCTATGGTGACAGATGACCCGATAGTTAAACAAAAAAGTTCCCCGAAATTCGCACTATAATTATTACAATAAAGTTAAAACATACATCATAAATAATTGGAGGATGACATGTAGCATGAGTGATTGTAGTTCTGTCACTTCAAAGTTGCAAGAGACGATGAGTTAATGGCTTCCATCGTTCGTTTACATCGGGGAGTTATTACAAATTGATGGAAATGTAATTTGTAAAATTATCCAGCCTTCCATATTATTTCTTGATCTTGGAGACAAGTTGGGAAAACTGTAATTTGTCTTCTTCGCTTTAATTTGAAAAACTTAAATGCTTCGGAAAATGTGCATCATTAAAATAGTAATTTATCATGATTGAGGACATGTATTTTTGTCGGTTATTGTTACTTTAAAATTAATCTCTGAAATGTAAACTAATATCCCCTGGTGCTTAATGTCTTTTCCAGTACTAATGGATGAAAAATTCAAAAAAATCATTAGATAATTATCGATCAAAATAATGCTGATTCTTCAGACTAGATAAAAAAAATTGAAAATTTCCCTTAGTTTTATCCAGAAGCATCCAAGAAATACCTGCATCAACAGCGAAGTATTTTTTTACTTTACTTTTTCGCATACGAAGTATATTTGGTGTGTTGAATGTCGTAATAAATGATGAAATTATAACAAAATAGATTTATTTACATTCAACATAACCAATACTAAATTAGAAATTACATCGAGACGATAATCATTAGAATCGTTCTTGAATACGAATGCTCTTTTGCATTCGTCAGATATGGAATTCTAGGATGACAGAAGAAGAGCCAAAAGACATTCTTACTATCCAATGAAACTCAATCAGACTGTTCTTGCCTCCAATAAGATACAAGGAACTAGAACAGCTGATATTCTGATAGCTTACACTACATATGCAAAGAGAAAGTACAGTAATATCTCGGTTGTTGTTAACTTCGGTTATCGTCTGTTTTTTACACGAGAAATTTCTCTCGGTTTTCGTCGGTTTGCCTCGGATTTCTTCGGCTTCCGATGAGTCCACTGACTCTGAAGCTGGTTTTAAGCGGGATATTCATCACTGTTCAACTCTACGATTTCTGGAATACGGGAGGGAAAACGTTTCGTCAATGTAAAAAACCGATGAAATTTGGCGCGAATAGATTGCGTTTTTGGAATTCAAAAGCTGGGCATTCACGAGAAGTGAAAGCTATTCCATTTAGTCCAAAGAGCGGGGTTTTTTCCCTCCCATTCAAGTCGACATATTAGGCAGGTCATTCACGGAGGCTCCAAAGGTTGTTTTGAGAACCCTTGTTTGAGAAGTCCCAAACTGACTCTCACGCACTTTCCCTCTTCTACAACGCTCTCCACACACATAAGTGATTTATCTCCGCCTCGAAGAATCACCCTTTATAGCCTTCCATTCCATATTCCATTTAGATATCAAATTCGTTTGAATTCCAAAAACGCAATCTATTTGCGCCAAATTTCATCGTTTATTTACATTGACGAAAGGTTTTCCCTTCCCGTGTGCCAAAAATCGTGGAGTTGAACAGCGATGAATGTCCCGCTCAACGAATATAAATATTGTAACGAAATTGCTTTGTGGGTGTACGTGAATGCAATCCTATAAGCAGGATTAAAAAAATAAAGCTCTTTGTTTTACAAATATTCCCAAGCAAAGAAACGTAGCACAAGTATTAACACAGCACTAGTAAAAATTCACCACAGAGACTACCAATAAATCTCAACACAACGCTCAAAGGTTTCTTGTTAGCTCACCAGCTTGCTTGCTGATCAAATTCCAACTCACTCCTCTTAGCTTGAGAGCTTGCTTTTATACCTTTCAACAGGAAATGAGTTCATTACGTAGGAAGTGACGTAATTTCTAGAAAGTTCGTGAAACCAGTAGAAATAGGTGGAAAGTTCGAGATCCTTCTAGAAAATTCCCTTTGTCGCCAAAGTCGCCAACTTTGCCGCCAAAATGGTCGCCAAGTCTAGCATCTCAGGGAAACGACTTTATAGCTTTGTAACAATATGCCCTGGGATAAAAGATTAGTGCGTCATTTTTTTAAAGTGAAATACGATGAGAAGGTTAAAAAATAATTCCATGCACAGGGCGTCATTTATGCTTGCTAAACCACTGATGACAACCAGGGGCGCAGATTTTCTTGCATTTTAATGTAGGCATCGCGGAGTCTCGTTTCATTCCTAGAACTTCACTCATCCTCATCATAACAAGGCTGAATTTATTTTATAATTTCTAACGCTACAGGAATAAGATAGGAAACAATTATTTAGTTAGATTAATAATTAATTAATTAGTTAAATTAATAATTAACTATTTAGTTAAATTAATAATTAATTATTTAGTTAAATTAATTATTTAGTTGTTTATACTGCTAAGAGAAATGTTTACTTGTTTTTTAGAGACTTTAAGGCCATTTAAAAAGAATTGGAAAATACAGAAACATGCCTGGTGCTAAATAACTTTTCATTCCATTTCTCCGAAGTGGAATAAGAAGTTTAACACATTTCTAGCGGCAATGGCGCACCTTCTTCCTATCGTCTGCGCTAAGAGTTCTCCTCTAGTGCTGAGATTTCCCCTATAGTGCTAAGAGTTCCCCTCTAGCTCTAAGAGTTCCCCACTAGCTCTAAGAGTTCCCCTCTAGTGCTACGAGTTCCCCTCTAGCGCTAAGAGTTCCCTTCTAGCGCTAAGAGTTCCCTCTAGAGCTAAAGTTAAAACAAAACGCAAATTCTTTTAAAACTTTCTATTCGACTTTGTTAAATACCCTTACATGTCTTTACGCCATTCGTATGATGTTGAAGCTATTCGAGCATAGCTTCAACATCACTTTCACCTTCACTACATTCTGAAATGCTTTCTATTCTATCGACATCAATATTGAAGCCTGAGGCAGCACACTTTAGTGGCTCCATATTTGCTTCGTCTCCTTCTGCAATTTCTTCGATATTATGACTTCCGTCTTTGGCGCTTGAATCGGAAACACACTAGCTAAGGTTACAACTGCTTTTCCTATCCGAGTCGACGCCGTCAACAAGCTCTTCGTCAGATAAATTGAGATATTTTACTGCTTCTTCAATTGAAAGAAGCTTTTGTTTACTAATTTTTATTTTCAAAAAACGTTAAAAGTATGTAAAATGTACGACAAACGTAACAAGGTGTGCGGATACGAAAATTGCGCCAAAGCTGTAACAATTGTGCGAATAGCGCCATCTTGTAGAAATTTAGTGAAAAAAATAATTATATGGACTCGGATGCGCTGAAAAGTTGATAAATAAGTCACTGGACACCTGCAACAATATAGAAAAACATTGCGTAGAGGACGAATTATCTCGTCCCTAGCGCACAGAGAATAATCTTGGAGGACCAGATATCTCGTCCTTCGCGACGAAGTGTTCAAATAGTGCAATTTAGAAAAAGGAAACAATAAAAGATTCGTGAACCACCGAACACATTTGGAGATGTAACTTATGGATGAATTTTGGAGGAAATGGCGCTATGTATGAGTTCTCAAAAATGACCGCCTCTCGCAGAACGTAAAGCGTTTTCGAAGAAAAATGGGAAATAATTTAATCGTTGAGATTGATAATAAGAGGTAAATGCCTCGCGCCTTTGCTCAACTGGTGGAATTTTATGATAGCACGAGATCTTTTTTTGGAGCCAGCTTCAGCTGAGTATCGTTCAGGAAGATTTTTGCCTCGAATCCGAGGTCCGGTTTCCGAAACAAACGAGCGAAATCACTTAATGAAGACCTCAAGTGGGCTGTAATCCGGCAACTTGAGCCGGCCGAAAATGACTCATCATCTATAACGATGGAATTATGGATTTTAATTAGCTGCTAATGCCTCTGCCCGAAGAGCGGGATAATGCATCTCTAATGGCTGATTCTGGCGCTCATGAATTAATTACGCTCGCCCTGTGCCAGGATGGCGATATAATTGGCCTCATTCATTCACTTGCCCAAACATTCCAAGGGAAAGTATTTGCTTTGTAGGAAACGGCGCTTTCGCGGTTTCGTTTGTATGTTCATTCGAATCATGTTGGTATCGCAAATCTCAATATTATTGTAGGATTTTTTGAAAATCTTTTATTTGTTTACTTGAATCTTGAATGATAGGAGTTATGGGATTTGAAGCAACAAAGGCTGTAATCCCCATTTGTTTACTTAAAAAGAAAAGCACACTACAGAGAAAACTCCAGTTACAGAGTGTAGAGTGTTGCCACTGCCGTTATACAAATCCAAATTTACATTCAAAATTTAATTATATTAACAGGTTCTCGTTATATAGATTTTATAAAAATTTTTAACACGTTCTCTGATGAACTTGACATTTTTAATACGTCTCTTGGGGCTTTTAAGTCGAAATGTTTGCATCTTTTAAATACACGATATGTTTTATTTTGCCTTTCTACAACATTTTAGATTTTTACGCTATTTGATCTTCCGTGTTCTTATGTATTCGATCAGTTTTTTTAATGTTTCTTTATAGGTTTCAATTTTTGTACTCTGTTTTTGGCGCCGTGTTTGATTTATTTTTATCTTAAGAGTTGCAATTTTTTTTTTCTTTTATCGCAAGTGCGTATTTATGTTTTTAAACTTTTAAACTCCTGATGTGTTTTTATGAGACTCGGTGCTTGCGTGTTTTGACTTTTTGACCCTTGCCTTTTGGAAGTGAACTTTAAACTTTTTTTAAAAAAATACGACTTTTGGTGTCATGGTGTGTTTTAAAGTTTTTGTGATTATGTGTTTTCATTTTTAATTATATATACGTTTGCATAAGTTTTATGATTTTATGTATTCTCCGTGTTCTACTTTTTGCTTTCTAAGGCATTTTTTTTATTATTTACTCGTTGTGACTTTTGTTCTTTGTGTGTTTGTTAGCACTCTGTAAATGGAGTTTTCTCTGTAGTGTGCTTTTCTTTAAATAAATAAATAAATTATATTATGCACTTCCTGTTTCAGTTTATTTGATCATGTTTTATCGTTTGGTAAATCAGTTAAGATTATGGCAACTAGTTTTCTGTTTAGTTTAATGTTTGAAAAAGGAATTCCGAATACGGACCATTTTGCTATGCCTTTGAATGTAAATATTCTGTTTCCTTGTAAATAATTGTGCTTTTGTTCGCATATACTCAATGTTATGCGTCTGAATAAAAAGAATCAAAATCTACGATTATGTTTACAGCAGCAGAGACAAAATGAGCATCAAACACACAAAGAACAAAAGCCGTAATCAATGAATCTTAGCTTTCGCGGTTTCGTTTGTAGTTGATTCCGCGCCATTCGAATCATGTTGGTATCGCAAATCTCAATTTTTTGAAACTCTTTTATTTATTTACTCAAAAAGAAAAGCACACTACAGAGAAAACTCCAGTTACAGAGTGTAGAGTGTTGCCACTGCCATTATAGTATGCACTTCCTGTTTTAGTTTATTTGATCATGTTTTATCGTTTGGTAAATCAGTTAAGATTATGGCAACTAGTTTTCTGTTTAGTTGAATCAATGTTTGAAAAGGGAATTCCGAATACGGACCATTTTGCTATGCCTTTGAATGTAAATATTCTGTTTCCTTGTAAATAATTGTGCTTTTGTTCGCATATACTCAATGTTATGCGTCTGAATAAAAAGAATTAAAATCTTCGATTACGTTTACAGCAGCAGAGACAAAATGAGCATCAAACACACAAAGAACAAAAGCCGTAATCAATGAATCTTAAAGATATTAAAACATTTATTAGAAAATTAAAGGCTGTAGGTATACAGTCGTCAAAAAAACATTGGTTGAAATCTAGAAGTTGGTACACACTCTTAAAATGATGCCAAGTCGCCAAAGCTAATACAGGTAATACCTGCATATAGCTTTGGCGACTTGGCTCCAATGATATGCAGGGGTCAACGTCTTACTTTGGCGATTTGGCAGCGTTTTAAGAGTGTGTACCAACTTCTAGATTTCAAACAAAACATTAAAAACATGGAAAGAATATAAAAGTTCTAATTACTAAGCCATAAAAGAAAAATTATAAATGAATATATAATTTAAAAGTTGAACACACACAGTCACAGAAACACCCTAAAGCACACCAGGATTTTAAAATGGCGCAAGCGAAAAATCGCCAAATAATGTAGAATTCCTCCAAATTTCTTACAACCATTCTCTTGTCGACTTGGCTCGTGTTTGTTTCACAATTGGCGACATTTGCGCCCGGCTAACGGAAAATCGCTTCGCTCTCGGCTGTTCACAATTGGCGACATTTGCGCCTGGCTAACGGAAAATCGCTTCGCTCTTGGCGACTTGGCTCGCGTTTGGTTCACAATTGGCGACATTTGCTCCCAGCTAACGGAAAAGTACCGAAAATTAAAAGGTTGTCGGTATACAGTCGTCATAAAAACATTAAAAACATGGTAAGAATATAAAAGTTCTAATTACTAAGCCATAAAAGAAAAATTATAAATGAATAAATGATTTAAAAGTTGAACGCACACAGTCGCAGAAGCACCATGAAGCACACCAAGATTTTAAAAGTCGTATTCAGTCATCTTAATAACATAAAAACACTTGAAGGATTTAAGAATTAAAATGATTAAATTTAAAAAAACATAAAGAACTTAAAAATTGAATACACACAATCTCTTATGGGTATATGTGATAAATTAGAATTTTTCCCATGTTTTAAATAAATCCTTTTTAACACACCTAAATTCTTAAACATATTTACGCATTTCTACTTGAATTCGGAGATAAAAGCACTTCTTCTTACTTTCTCGTATACGAAGTATACAAAGAGAAAGTATTGTAATCGTCAAAAAATTCCAACTCGAGGTTTTGACGAATCTCCACGTTTTAGACCTCCCTGATTCCGAAAAACACAATTTTGGAATCATATCTGTCTGTGTGTCTGTGTGTCTGTGAACACGATAACTCGAAAACTATTAGAGATACAGGGATGAAATTTGGTATGTGGTCTTTAAACATAATTTGTAGGTTTCTATTAAATTTTGGACAACATCTGTCAACGGAAAGTCTGTCTGTCTGTATGTCCGAAGTCATGAGAACACCATAACTCAAAAACTTGAATAGCTAGATGGATAAAATTTGGTACACAGTTTTATCGTCATGAATGTAGGTCCGAATAAAATTTTGGGTCAAATCTGTCAACGGGCTGACTGTCTGTCGGTCTGTATAATCGCATACTTGTTCAACTCCATGCGCATGCGTACTAGTAGAAATGCATGTGCAAAGAAGGGACACTCCGAAAACTTGGCAGTTTGCCAAAAACCAATTCTGGCGGCGAGATTTTGTGTGGAAGCAAACATTTAGAGCGTCTCGTTTTACTTGCGTATTGGAAGCAATCTCTGAGCATGCGCAAGCTATTCAGCGAGCAAGCTATTCTCCTGTTTTCTTCTCCGCACGCGGAACTCGCATTGCTAGAGTTTGATAAAAAGAATAAATATTGCGAAGTTTTAATACATACGCATCTCTTTGAATATGATTCTTCACCTCAATATTTTACTATTACTATAATCTACAATGAAAAACCTTCTGATAGTCATTGCATTCTGGGTTACAGTTGGTTCGAGCTTTTTATCAACGCAGGGGGAAGGGAAATGACGAATGTTTGACAAGTATACGAGAAAGTTTAGGGGAGGCCACTCCCTCTGGTTTGGCTTAAAAAGTCGTGAGAGTCGTCATTTTTCACTAGCCCCAATCTGGGGAATTCGCCTTTTCGGCTGTACAGTAGATAATACGAACCCTTTTTTAAATTTTCTGAAAAATGGATGAAAAATAACAATTACGAATGGGAAACAAAGCTAATGTTTATTCCTAACTTAAAAGAAGTATTCTAATTTGCCTTTAAGAATGAATACAGCACCTTAATGAGTAGAAAAAAACCCAGATATCTTCTTTTTACCCTCAACTGTACCATGCAAATCGCCGCGTGCTCTTTCCGTACGTCTTCACAGAGCAACCGGAGTCCATACTCTACTGCATTTGGTATATCGAGAGTATTGTACCGAATTCCCCTGATAATCCGAATTCCCCGCAATCCGAACAGCCCCAATTAGTTCGGATTACCGGGGTTCTACTGTATTTGTTAAGGCGTTCGTTTTTATGAGAATCCCTTATCCCCAACTATTGGACCGATTTCGACAAGTTTTACTTCATATGAGGGTGACCCCTAAACACATAATTAATGATCTTCTCTCCCAGCACGCTACTTCATTGTACATTCTCTATGGAGGAAAACCTTTGACTTCACGGCCTGAACGTCTGAACCAATTTCGTCAATTTTTTTCCTTTGCCAAGTCATTTTTTACTTTCCAAGCATGACTAACTAATAAGAATATCTCACATTTATTGTGCAAATTTAAATAATTGTTTATTTTATAATTTTGAGTTTATAATTCTCTCCAGATTTCACGTAATGCTAAAATGTTAAAGTTTTACATTTCCTTATTAACATTTTTTTTATTTATGAGTCATACTACATTTCGATGCGTTTTGAAATTATTCTTCCTTACTTTATTAAAGCAGAATTTAGCTGATTTAAATTATGATTAAAACAAATTGAAAATATCTTGAGTTTGTAATTTTGCCCACCATTGTATATGAAAACAAACATTTTGTGCACGTTGTGTGCGTTTCGATTTGGTGGCACATTTTTTAATCTTCAAACTGTTGATTAATTAATTAGTAATTAATCCAATGAATTATCAAACCAAATTATTTTAACTAAATGGCTGAATGAATTTCTTTTCTTAAATCAATCTTAAACTTAAAAAATATTTTAATACTATCGCCTTCGGCGACCAGCTTGTTCGCCGGAATATAATTTCAATTGAATCTCTTGTGTATAATTTGATATTCATAGTTCCCTTAACAAAGTAATTTTAAATTCCAAATCGTAATAGACATTCAACCCATGTTCTTTCAGTACCTTTGCACGTATGCTGTTCGTTGCCTGCATGAACGTCCTTAATGGAGTCAAGTAGCTGTCTGTGTCATGTATCATACAATGGCATCATCTTCAATCTCGTATTCCTCTTGAAAATATGCATTTGATTTTAACTTTAAAATGGCGCGGCACATTTTACTTCCAGCAGCATGTTAGCTGGATGAAAATATGCTGGTTAAAACACAGCATTAAACATTAAAATATTACCTTAGCTTTCAATTATGGAAGAGAAAAACGCAAATAAATATTTGTTTAAGCAATGAAAATTGTTTGAATTGCGTTGCAACAATGAAAAGTATTGTTGTTAATTATGGTAAAAAAAATATTTTTTAAAAATGTATTAAAATTAGAGAAGAAATTGTACGTCAACTTAATTGATATCATTGAAAAGATAATTGTTTGCGTTTTCAGATGGTGTAAAATGATTTTTGTGTTGCAATATTTTTTTAAGTTATTAAGGAAACCAGCGATCTCCACTAAACTTTCTCGTATACTTCTCTAAAAAGGTGCTGTTTCCCCTCCCCCCGCGTGAATAAAAAAATTCGAACCTATTGTAACCCAGGATCCAATGAATATCAGAAAATATTTAGGTAAAGAATCAATTTCAAAGAGATGAGTTCCGATTTAAATCCGTACCGATTTCTACTCTTGCTGGCTCAAGGACAAAGTCGCATAATCCTCTCGCGTGCACAGATTGCTACCATTACGCATGCGCTTGGAGAATCGGACTTAAAAAAGCGCCAAGCAGGAGTCAATAAATATCGTGCACAGAAGATTGCGTCCAGTACGCATGCGCGTGGAGACAGCGGATTCGTTGGAGATGCGATTATACAGACCGACAGACAGTCAACCTTTTGACAGATTTGGCCCAAAATTATATACGAACCTACATTCATGACGATAAAACCGTGTACCAAATTTTATCCATCTAGCTATTCAAGTTTTTGAGTTATAGTGTTCACATGAACGCGGACGTACAAACAGACAGACTTCCCGTAGACGGATTTTGTCCAAAATTTGAGCGAAGCCTACAAATTATGTTTAAATACCACATACCAAATTTCATCCCCGTAGCTCTAATAGTTTTCGAGTTATCGTGTTCTCGGACACACATAATTCCCAAATTGTGTTTTTCGGACTCCGGGAGGTCTAAAACGTGGAGATTCGTCAACATCTCGAGTTGGAATTTTTTGACGATTACAATACTTTCTCTTTCTATACTTCGTATACGAGAAAGTAAAAACCCCAAAATATTGCTTAATTTTTGATTAACTAAAATTTCAAAAAAGGGCTCCTAGGTGCACATTCCCACCTTCCAAAGTATGTTTGCGCCAAATTTCGTAGGTCTGGCCAACACAAACATTCTCCTTTATTATTAGTAGAGATAACATTACTAGAAATAAGCGTCCTTTAAAGCGTTAACAAAAATCATTGGAGGCGATTAAAACCGATGCGAAAAGTTGACCCCCAAATAATGATACGAGAACCGCTAAAACATGGCGCGAGTTGTCAAGTTTACTGTCACGTTTATTCCCGGCCAAGGCTCACCAATAGAGGAGGAACAGGGGCTCGCCGACTCCCGCTGTCATTCCGTGAATGGAAGACTTAAATATGCCCCATTAACTCTCCGCAGTTGACTCCTCCCAAAGTGCGTGAGTGCTTCACTCGAATGTGTCATCTTGTCATCACCGGGTTACTCATATCGCCGGTCATTAATGGACGAAGATGCGTCACTTATCTACGGTTTCGTCTCGTCTAAGAATATCGTAGTAATTATTATAGAAAATCCGACTCGGAAATTATTAGATAAACACCGGGTTTTCCTGAGTGATGGACCCGTCCTTTCCTGGTGCAAAATAAGTAACGACGCCTCTAAAACGGATTTTATTAGCGGAATATTTATGCGCGGGATGGCTTTCATCAAAATATCTATGCTCAAAGCATTGTGAAGCAGGATTTTTCAAACTATGGTATATGTACCACTAATGGTTCATCACATTAGTATGGGTGGTACGGTTGGTTTTTACACAAAATATCATCCATCAACAGATATTAAGTCATTACATCAATTAATTAACACATACCTCTGATTCCAGATAAAAAAATCTCCGCTTTGCAATTTGGATAAGTGTGCGTGGAAACTTTATTCAGCAGAAAAAATACATAGAATAATAAAAATACAGTGCGCTCTTGATTATCCGGGTTAATCACCGGGAGGGATCGCACGGATAATAGAAAAACATGGATAATCAGGAAACTCCTTTTTATTAAAGAAAAAATCAACATCAGTACAAAAATATAAAAATTACTCACATTTGCATGCTGTATAACATCAAACTAGGAATTTTCCTTTTAATATTTACCGCTTTAAAAAATCTGTAATGCGTCTTTGCTTCTACTCTTTATTCATCTCTTGTCGTATATCGACACACATTTTACGAACAGTCATGTCACCGTAATCAAATCCTCTTTTCCCCGTATAATCTAACAAAGTTTCCATAGATTGTGGAGCAGCAGAATGAGAATTTGTATTTCCCTCATTTAGCACATCTTCTGCATCAGGACTGGCTAATTCTCCATTATCAAGTTTTTGAAGGATTTCTAATTTTTGTTTAACATTTAAAACGTTTCGTTCTCGTTTCACACCACTCATTTTTACCAGTCAAAAATTTCACGCTACTAACTGGCGATAAACAAGACGCAAAAGCTAAAGGAACATGTGCGAAAGTGAAAGATGACGAAGAAATTAAACAATGACGTGTCAGGGAGAAGCGTGTTCGTACGAGAATGAATTAGCAGGAAGTGGATGATTCATTTATCGGAAAATTAGGGGTTGAACAGTGGAGGAAGAAAGAAAAAAATTATTCTTTAGCCTCCGCCGTCACGGCTCACTAGTTTCACGGAATGAATCTCTCGATCGAACATGAGCATCGATTTTACATGCATGATAAGCGGGAAAATGTTTCTCTTTAAATTTTTTGTGAGTTCGGAATGAACACGGATAATAGAGAGTATACTGTATTAATTCAACGTCAAAACAGATGAAATCAATATTGTACATAATAATTTCGCATTAACTTATAAGGATAGCTAAAAAATTACGCTTCCTTTTTATCTTATTTTGAGGGTAGGTTTAGGATTTGCACAACTTTCACTTTTAATTTTTACATGAACTTGGGGAAAAAATTATTTAACATTTTTAACCCCTTATGTTTTCTTATGTCCGCCATTACCGACTTTGAGTTCGCGTACCCCCAGGGTACGCGTACCACATGTTGGGAACCTCTGATCTAGAGTGCTGTGTTTTTCAGTTTTCTCGTTTACATGCACAAGAAGACACAAACCGACAGAAAGTCAGTGTGATAACGGATATAGTCCAAAATTTGATAAAGATCTACAGCTCCTTTGAAAGAATCATATCAAATTTAACCCCTCCAGCTTTTTTTTCTGAGTTATTGTGTTTACATGCACACGGGCAGACATGTTTTCTGTTGACGGATTTCGACCAAAATTTACAGAAATATTTAATTTTAAGACGACGAGCAAAATTTCATCTTTGTAGCTTGTAACGCTTTTGAATTGTCGTGCATATGGACAAACAGACAAACTGTATAACGAATCTACTAACAGACAAACATAATATCAGAAATGTTTTTTCAATTCCTACTATTAGTTCACATTCTCCCTATATATATTTATTTATATATCTTGTTCAAATTTTCAATCGTTAATAAAATATTTTTTATTCATCCACTCAAGTTCAAATACGTTTTCTTAAACTTGTAGTGGATGACACTTGATGTTAATACAGTTTTTTCAATTTTTTTTTTTAATTTTTCTTTGTTGACCTAAGTAGGAATTGACTTAAAAATTTTTTATTTTACTTGTTTTCGGTCAAAAACATGGAGATTTATCAAAATTTCGTGGTCGAATTTTTCCTTTTTCTTTCTCCTATACGAGTAAGTATGAAAACCAATGGCCATATCAGAACTGTCTGGGTCAATATTTTTCAATACAAATATAACAAAAAATACAAAAAAAGGATGAAAAATACTGGAATCCATCTAGTGTATCCTTATTAATTTCTTTTCCTTCAGAAAAAAACTTAATCATTCTATGTCTTTTGTATGTATTTTTTGACCAATCTTGATATTGTCATAAATGAAATTTTGCTGGCTTGGTTATCCTCTTGCACTTTACATCTCTATATATAACCAGAGGGAGTGGTCTCCTCTAAACTTTCTCGTATACTCCTAACACATGTAGTGAAAAAATAAGCTAAAAGGCAGTAAAACGAACAAGAACCCCAAACGCAGTGGAGAAAAAAATAAGCGAAACGTCATACCACGATTTCCAAAGGTCTTCGAACGCGGAACTGGAATTAGAAGCCGGAGTGATTAGCAATAGGGCTGGGTGTAGATAAAGAAAACAAAATTGGCAATTTTAACGCCTTTTTTTTTACCGATTGACACAAAGATTGGACACAAATCTACGATTAAGGTAAGAAGGCCACATACCAAATTTCATTTATCAAAGTAATTTTTTTAAGAAGCTATTGCATTCAAAGCGATTATACAGACAGACAGTCAATCCGTTAACGGATTTGGTCCAAAATTTGATATAAATCTACATTCCTGATGATAAAAATGTGCTCCAAATTTTATTCACCTAGCTGTTTAAATTTGTGAGTTACCGCGTTCACATGAACACGGACATACAAACAGACTCCCCGTGGTCGGATTTTATCCAAAATTTGATAGTAACCCACTAATTATGTGTAAAGACCACATACCAAATTTCATCCCTGTAGCTTTAATAGTTTTGGAGTTATCGTGTTCACAGACAGACAGACATAATTCCAAAATTGTGTTTTTCGGACTCAGGGAGGTCTAAAACGTGGAGATTCGTCAAAATCTCGAGCTCGAATTTTTTGACGATTACAATACTTTCTCTTTGTATACGAGAAAGTAAAAAAGAAAGCCACTCACTTATTCATCAACGAATCTCCCAAACCACAAGGACTACAAACTTGAAATCTGGCAGGTGTTGCTTCTTGGATAGTAGATGCCCCCAAGAAAGGATTTTTTGAAATTTTAATTAGAATCTTTATTAATTAAAAATTACCTTAAATTTTAACATTTTCCACACTAACTTCGGAGCATATTATCGCACAAAAACCATTTTAACATTCAAAACATTAGCTTCTCAATTACATCAATTTCATTTTCATGTAATGTTCTGTTTAATTTTAATTAATTTTTGAAAGTGTTTTCAAACATAATTTCTAACAATGCTTTTATTGCTATCGTCTGCAGCTTTTTTTGGAACATGAGCGGATTTTTTACATTAAAACTATAGAAACAACAAGATATTTTATCTCGATCGATTATTGCAACGAGCAACAAGGTGCCAATAATGTGTTACTAGGGGGACGAAGTCGCGGGAATTAGCTAGTATTACTAAGAGTATTATTAGCTAGTATTATTAGATCCTCAGGTAACGCTCTGACGTCACCAACAATAAAACTCGCGCCATAGCACTGCGAGACGTTAAACAGCATTATTACATTATTAGAGAACCTAAATTTCAGCCATTTTAAATTTAAAAGAGTAATTGTAGTTCTAATTTCAAATTAATGGCTCTAAAATAGTGAAATAAAATTTTCTATCGATTGATATAAAATTTATCTCGTTATGATCAATAGTTCTCGAAAAATTTTAAATTATATTAATCCTATATTTCAAATTAATTTCCGTTTTTTAATAGAAAACAGTAAATTACGTCAGTGGTATATCATGCGCGTGATATAGTTTGGACGCCAAATTGTATCTGATTATTTAGTGCAATCGTGATGATATAATCTGATAATATTTTTTGGCAACGTTAAAATGTACGCAAAGACATCTGAAGTACAAGGAAAATTGTTAAACAACGAGAAATACTTCACACGGAATGTTGTTTACCAAGAGGTTTTTTGAATAAAGAAATATTTAAATAATATGTAAATAGAAAAAATATTTCCTGTCATAAAACATATGTTTATTTTATTTGTTTTCAATCAATGTTAAACATTTCTCTCGCATATATATCTATTTAAACACGTCAAATTTGAAGGGAAATCTCTGGAATGAAGAGGCAATTTGCACCCGTCAAACCATGTCGGGTGATTTTCTAGTTTAATATATTCTTTGCTCGAAATTATCTTCGATATATGCACACTTAATTCTAATCTTATTTTTATTTTCTCTGCTGACAAATTTTCTTTCACAGCAAGACTGAAAATTGAATGTTTTGTTCTTCTAGGTAAATTTCGGTTGCGTCGGTTGTTTTTTTTTTCCCTCCTAAAGAATGTTTTCCACTTATAAAATCAGATGCAGTAGATCTTTGTCTTCCAGTACGATGTTCTATTTTACAATGGCTAGTATCCAAGGCTTGAATTCACCCTTTTTCGATATCTGAGAGGTTTTTCAATTTATCTAGCATCCACACTAAAATTTAACAATTCAAATATGGGGCCGAATATAATTTCAAATGATGCCAAAAGTTTTAAATACAATTGCAGCATGCAGATGATAAATTAAAAGTGAGAGAACAAATATCGTGATAATATTTTGTCTGGGCCTAAAAGCACAAAAACCTAAACCATTAGCATATCCGAATTAATGAGAGCTTAATTTGAATATAAGAGCATTTCGCAAACAAATTATATCCCTTTTTAAGAAAATTGCTTTTTCTTAAATTTATAGCAAACTATATTTTTCAAAAAAAAAGAAGCGTCATAATTTTTTGCTCCGAGCATTTCAAAGCTCGGGGATACGAATAACGCAAGAAAGAAAAAAGAGAAAAAAATTTAAAGATATGAATCATCAGACGTTTTATTCCTCTTCAAACTATCATCCGTTTCTTTACATTCAGAAATACGTTCCTTTTGTATTACAGACAAACCTCGTTATAACGAACCCTCAACGGACCGACTCAGAAATTCGTTTTAACCGAGGTTCGCTGTATCCGTATTTGCAAAAAAATGCCCTAACATGCTAAGATACTACTTCTATAATAAACTTTTTAATAACATAATATTTTCATTAGTAATTAGGGGCAAATAAAGTATTAAATAATTCGCTTGCCAACGATAGCCATGGTCACTGCAAAGTTCACAGAATGATAAGCAATTAAACTAAAATGGCAGAGAAAAACACTTGATTGCTCCTAGGTCGTCTGACCAGAAAGTCCTCCCCCTTCCTTGGTTGACACCAGGTCAGGTGTCCACAGGGGAGAGGAGGGGAAATAGAAACTGTAAAGAGCCTTGCCTATTGTTCCTTTGGAGTTAACTTATGGGGTTAGCAGCGCTTCTAACAAAGGTACAATAGGCGAGGAATGTGGTCTCTGAACCAGAGTGTTTCATGCAAAAGGGGTAACTCTTGTAGAAATTGGGTTGACTCGAGCACAATTAGTAAAGAATGTCCCTTCGGGAAAGTGAAAAGTTTGAAGTTTTAGAAATTTTCAGTTCGCTGTAACCGAGTCTCTAGTGTTTGCTGTTCGTCGTAAACGTATGAAAATATATTATTAACATAGGGCTTCAGTTGGGACCATATAAAAGGTTCGCTGTAACCGAGGGTTCGTTATATACGGGTTCGCTATATCGAGGTTAGACTGTATTATGAAAATCAGTTCTCTTTTCTACTGTATTTCGAATGGCAATATTTTAATATCTATTGATAATCCTTTTCTTCCAATAGTCGTCCTTGGCTACCAGCTTGTTTCCGAAATATTGATTACGTTTGATTTCAGTTGAATCTCTTCTGCATAATTTGATATTCATAGCTCCCATAACAAAGAGTTTTCAAACTTCAGATGGAGACAGGCATTTAAGGTATCCGACTGGTTTAAAATCGTCGTTTTTAATGAAATTATAAAAAACTTTTTATGACTTAATTTTGTAGCCTGTTTAATAAGCTTTCTAAAACAGTCTCACTTTTTACTTTCTCGTATACGAAGTATACAAAGAGAAAGTATTGTAATCGTCAAAAAATTCGAACTCGAGATTTTGACGAATCTCCACGTTTTAGACTTCCCTGAGTCCAAAAAACCCAATTTTGGAATTATGTCTGTATGTCTGTCTGTGTGTGTGTCTGTCTGTGAACACGATAACTCGAAAACTATTAGAGCTACGGGGATGAAATTTTGTATGCGGTCTTTAAACATAATTTGTAGGTTGCTATCAAATTTTGGACAAAATCCGTCAAAGGGAAGTCTGTCTATTTGTATGTCCGCAGTCATGTGAACGCTATAACTCAAAAACTTGAATAGCTAAATGGATAAAATTTGGTACACAGTTTTATCGTTACGAATGTAGGTCCGTATAAAAGTTTGGACCAAATCCGTCAAAAAGAGGCGTTCAAATTGCATATTCAATTTCTTTTAATCCTATTCTCATGCGCATGCGTATTGGTAGCAATCTGTTATTGTTGTAAATTTTATTTACAACAATAAATAATGTTTTCAAGCATCAATTGTTAACAATTTTTTTATTGTTGTAAATCAAACCGATCTCATTATTTCAGCAAATCTTTTATTCACGCGCTTTTGCAATTGTTACGGTTGTGGTAGTATAAATTGTTTTCTTGGGAATTCAATTCCAAAGCAGAATTTTCTCTTTAGTATTCATTGCATTGCCTATTTTATCGCGCCTGCTTCAAAGTAATATTTTTTTGAAACGTGGCAACAGATATTTGATTTCAGGTTTGTTTGTTTTTTTTACTTTCTCGTATACGAAGTATACAAAGAGAAAGTATTGTAATCGTCAAAAAAATTCGAACTCGAGATTTTGAAGAATCTCCACTTAGAAAGTATACGAGAAAGTTTAGTGGTTTCCGCTGATTACTCTACGTGAATTACAAATGGAGTTACAGCTGTTTTATTACCGAACTGTAAGCATTATTTTAAGTTGCATGAAAACTTTAAATGCGTTTTCTGAGAAATGATCTTTTTGAGGAAAACTGTCTGAGGACCGTAGCAATGATTTCTCAAAAGGATATTCAAGTATTGATATGAAATTTTCTGAGATTGTTTTCGGTAATATGCTCGATGTTTTCCTCTAAAAACTGAGGTCAATTTTAAAATCAAGTAATATTTTTAAGTGTTTAAATATAAACGAAAAGCATTTTTTATGAAAAATTACCAGTTTAGTAACTATGTTCATCTATATCTCAAAACTATTTTGAAGTACAAGAAAGATTTTAGAGCATAACATAGATAACTGTCATAAAAATGTTCTCCTACAAGGATTTATGTATATTTAGAATATGATTTTGTCTATGACTGTTAGCGTAAGGCAAATATTTTAGTCATTTTTCTTCAAATTTCTCAGTTTTTAAAAAATATTATTTGAAAGCTTAATTTTACAATATTTTCATAGTTTTAAAACATATGCAGTTGAAAAATAACATTAAAAAATATATAAGTTATTTTTCAAAAAAAAATACCTCCGAACATAGTCGGGTACCTTAAGCTTTTTTTTAGTAACCTTTCATCTGTTCTGTTCATGTTGTACATGAACCTGGCTAATGGAATCAAGTCCCATGGCATAACTGTCCTCGACTTCTAATTGCACACTGTCAGCGCTAACTTTACTTTTTTGTTCCTCATGTAAAATATGCAGTTACTTGCAACATTAAGGTAGATGAACACCGAAAAACTTTTTTCTTTAATATTTATTGTATATTTTTAGAATTATTTGGTGTGGTGATTTAAATTAAAACAAGTAACTCATTTTGAGTAAAAAAAATGTTTTTAATTAAATTAATTTTTAGTTTTGGGTAAAATTGTGTGCGTGTGTGAGATTCAATTTTGCCTCTATGTACATTTCTTTATGTCAAACTCTTTGCTTGATACTGTAGAATGCAATGAACCTCCAAAATTATAAATAAACAATTAGAATTTTTATAACAAAAAGTTTAAAAAATCACCAAAAAAATGAATTTTCTCACTTTACTTTAACTTATTAATTTTTTAAAAAAATTGTATTTAAACCATATTTTTAGAGGTTTATTGCACAGCAACCCTTTTGCAAATTTTCAAGTACCAAGAATTAATAAATTTTTTTGGCTAGATGTTTGCGTAAATAACAAATTGGAAGGAATGGTTCTGAGAATCATAATAATTACAGCGTAATTTAGAAGAAATTTGCTGAAATCTAAGCAAAGCTGTCTGTAAAGCTGTCTCTTTACTGAAGTCTAAGCTTTGAATTACGTTATAGGTGTTAAAGGGTTAGTCGGGGTGATTTGCAGCACGGTGCTTGAATTCTGCGTTTTGATTAGAAATATATTATTGAATGCAAGTACGTTTGAAGCTATTGGACTGTTCTCTTTTCCAGTGTTCATCCTCTGCAATGTTTCTATACTATATCAAAATTTCTATATATCGAACTTCTCCCGTTAACTTTAAGTTCGATATATAGAGGTTTAATGCATATTCGAAGCCATTTGACTGTTCTTTTTTCCAGCGTTCGTCCTGTGCTGTGTTTCTATTTATCGAAATTTCTATACATCGAACTTTTTCCCGGAGTCTTCAAGATCGGTATATAGAGGTTCTACTGAATTTTTCAAGTATATTTGAAGCTGTTC